>SNQJ01S0107936.1:1786-29546 GCA_010110895.2 Picea sitchensis | reverse complement strand
TTTCAGAGGTTCTCTCTTTGGGTTATCAGTCTTCACTGGTATAGGTCCAGAAGTTTTATTTTCGTCCACCGAGGGAAAGTTCTGCTGGAGTACACTCCGGGTTGGAAAGTTCATTATGGGGTTCTTCTTGTAATTCTTAAATCTTGAGGACTTGATCCCCCTCTTCTGAAATTTCAAACCATTCTTCTGTCTCCAGTCTCCACGAGACTCTGCCCGATGTCCATTATGTTCATGACAATATGTTGCTTTTTGAATAGTGTCCTTTAAAGTTTTTGGCTCGTCGAATTCAATTCGGTTTCGGTATTCCTTGGGTATCCCACTGATGAAGCATTGCGCCTTCGCCTTCTCTACTTTGATGTAGGGCACATATCTCAATAAGTTGATAAATTTGTTGACATATTCCTCTATGGTGAGTTGTCCTAGTTTGAGTTCATAAAACTCTTTAGCCTTCTCGTCGAAATATCTTTCTGAAAAATACTTCTTCCGAAAGTATTTTTCAAACTGTTTCCAAGACAGGTCCTCCTCGCGGACCCCTTTCATATTCTTAAGGTCTTTCCACCAAATGGAAGCCTTTCCATTCAGATTGAAAGTGGCCACTCAGGCCTTCAAATTCTCTGAAAAATCATGGACTTTGAAATATTTCTTCAGTCCAAGTAGCCAGGCCTCAGCTTCCTCTCCCTTCTTTATCTCACCATCGAAGGATGGAGGTTTGGCCTTTATGAATTCGTCAAATTTATGATCCTTGGAAGTCTTTTGCTTCTTCTGTCTTCTTCGAGAATAGGAACTGGTCCTGCTGCTGGAAGAGCCTTCTGAATCACCAGCTTCCTTCTCAGTGGAATCGTCTGGCACTGGTCCTTTACCTCTGGGGTGGACCTTTATTGAGGTGCTCCTCTCAGTATGACCACTAATACGACCATGTTTCTGCATCTCGGGTTCATGCTGCATTTGTCGTTGTAGGTCGTATAAGATTTGCAGTAAAACTGCATTAATTTCGGTTTGCTTTTCTTGTTCTTTCATCATCCTTTCATTGTCGGCCTTGCAGCTTTGCAATTCAACCATGAGACTCCTCACAGTCTCAGCTAGATTCAGAGGGGTTCCTATTGCTCTTCTTTCGTCAAACTCTTCGTCTCTGTTGTGGGAGCCTTCTCCCACCTCCTGGTGAGTCACCATACTCTGCGTCTGTAGATTCCCGTGGTTGATCGTCCGCTTGGCAGAAAAGACAAACGTTGGTTATTAGTTAGATACATTTTGTAACTTGCGCATAAATTATAACTTCTTCACATGCATACATAGTCGGGTTATCGTTCCCAAGTTTTAATCCTGGACAAGAGAGTTAAGTTAGGGGGTTACTCCTCATGGGAGTGCTTCGAACGGAGCTTATGCGCAACTCGTGCATGAGCCCAATCAGGCCGAGTGTTGTAACCATGCTCAGATACCACTTTGTCACATAACTACTACCTCGATCAATTTTTTTTCTTTTTTTTTTTGATTTCCACAGAATCAAAACCCCCAAATTACATATGGAGTCTTAGCGCAAGCTAGATCTTTCTCTCTTTGTTCCCATGTGATCGTGGGTCAGGATCACAGTTCAAATAATCGTAGTGTCTTTTGTATTTTGTGCCTCAGCGCTATAGTGATGTCAAATCGTTTGACTCTTTAACCGTTGAACCCCAACAGGGCTAGTGACCAGCCAATAGGGACGAATCCCTACAGGGTTAGAAAATGGCCAATGAGAATAGGCCCCATCGAACAGGTAAGTGGAGTACAGGTGGCAGAGGGGAATTGCGACATGGTAGTCAACAGAATAGGAGGGGGCCCCATTTCACACGCCACAATATTCCGGACCTCCCACCCATTAAAGGTAGAATGGCAAGGGGGGTTCGGAATTCCCTTGAGCGTCATCGATCACGGTGAATTAATCTCAACCGTTTGAGAGTTGCACGTCCGATTTCGGACCCCCCCCCCCACCACTAAAGGTAGAACAACAAGGGGGCTCCGGAATGAAACCTCAGCCATAGATTTGGGCAGGTGGAATCTGGTCGTCCAAATCCACTCGTTACTTTCCTTAATGCGCATTCGCATCCCAGATTAAAGCCGACATCTCTCCCTCACATATAACGGTCATTACAGACCCTGAGATCCTCCGAAAGAATCTCATCCGTTCATCAGTGTTTATCATCACGAGAGTCTGAACTCTCGATCACGGGACTCCCGAGTTCTCGATCCTTGGTTTCCCAATGTGGTTAATCTTATGGCACGTGGCCTCCGTCAACTGGATGGTTCAGATCTATCCTGGGGTTTTCACCATGGAAAATCTCGAACTCTCATCATCAGGAATCCCGATTTCGTGATTCCCGATTTCCCGAAATGGGTAATCTTTCGACACCTGGCCTCCGTCATTCGGACGACTTAGATCTATCACGGGGTTTTCACTATGGAAAATCCCAAACTCTCATCATCAAGAATCTTGATTCCGCGATTCCCGATTTCCTGAAATGGGTAATCTTACGACACATGGCCTCCATCATTTGGACGACTCAGATCTATCCCGGGGCTTTTGCCCCTATACACTAGGGTCGTAACCCACGGGTAACTCCTGACAGATCCAACGGCTGTCGGGTTTTCCAACCGAGATCTGATGACTCAGATTGGTTCCTACCCTTGCATTCTTCCATGACTCCCTGGACGTGGAAAAATCAACGGTCCCGATACTCCCATGGACCTTGGAGATCTACGGTCCTGAATTCTTCGCTTTCCACGAAGACACGAAAAACAAAGGGGTAAGGATTTTAACACCCTACTTACTCCTACCAATCTAACGGTCATGCGTGACCACAGTTTTCCCGATAGAATCTCGCCTGTCGATTAACACCTATCAGGGTTAAGACACTTAACACTCCATCTTATTCCTTCGATCTGATGGTCATGAGTGACCACAGATCTCCTAACAGAATCTCATCCATTGATTCGATACTTCATCCTTATACTGCCATCTCAGGTTTTACAGAGGATCGTTCCTCCTCGTGCAGGGTTACTAAGGCCTTACGCCTTCACATTCGCTTTCCCGGTTCTTGATGGGATTTTTAAGGAGGGTATCTCTATGGGGAGGTTCTTAACCAGGATACTATATGAGGCATATAAGGGTACCTTTCTCCCATAGATCAGATATGTGGTCTGAATTAGGTCAGTAAGCATATAAATAACGATTCATTTGGACATAAGCCATACGTAGTCTTTCCATACGAATATACAACTACTAGTACTGATCAAAATACCATACAAACAATCTTATAATGAAATCATTCACAGTTTTACAGCTTATGAGAATAATTATCAGAATACATATATTTCAAGATGCCAAAGGCAAAACACTTATCAGAAATAACACCAGGGGTCAAGCAACTGCTGAGAGGGGTGCTCGTTTCCACCCAACCGTAGGCTTAGAGACTCCCAACGGATTTACCACTAGCCACCCCCGAGCTGAGACCACGATGTTGTGAGACTGCGTCTTTGTTTTCTAGTGACCAGGAGTGAATGTTACTCTCCTTCCTCTCTGCTATCACTCACTCTGCATATCGCCAAAGTTCTCCCCTCACGTCTGCCCCCAATCGTTTCTACCGTACGCCTTATCCTCTTGCGAGGTTGTGTGGCGCGATTACCCTCGCGCTGATTAGGCATGACGGCTCTACAGATGGGAGGTTCACCTCCCATTCCTCATTAAACCATCTACCTACCAGCCTGCGAGACATTTAATTTAGGGCCAACGAACCGATTTTGGTTCTCCGGGCCAATGGAGTCCAAATACGGTATTAATTCTTGGTGGAAGTTAACGCCACCTTTCCAGGTGCCTTCCACCGCCATCATGGTCTCTTTTTCTGCACATCCCCTCTCAACATTCCTGCAATATAAATTCATAATGTTATTCACATTTATTGACCTTTTCCACAAGGTCCATTTACATCACATATTCACATTTATGAGTTTTCCACAGTTCTTGGCCAGTCCAGTTATTTTTACAAAATGGGGGAAACAGGGTGTTACAGTAATGGCAAAATCTCTGGATAGCGATGACGACTGCCAGAGCCAGTTTTTCTACATGTGAATATTGGAGTTTGGGTCCAGATAGACTCTTTCTTAGGTAACAAATCACATGTTCCTCATCGTTGGGGTCCTCCTGAACTAATATCATTGCAATAGTGGAAGTGGACGCAGCTAAGTAAAGGATGTAGTCCTTTGTATACTCTGGAGGGTGCAACAAAGGTGCGTGAGTCAAGCCATGCTTAAGAGTGTCAAATGATCATTGAGCGATTTCATCCCAGATGAAAGGGGTGTTTTTCTGCAAAAATCGCATGAATCCTTTAGTTATCTCAGCGTAGTTACAAATGAAATGGTGAAGGAAGTTTGCTTTTCCTTGCAAACTCTGGAGTTGGGTCAAACTAGTAGGTGGGGGTAAGGCTAGAATATCCTTAATCTTTAAGGGATCCACCCAAATCTCATCTTTAGAGATAATGAAACCGAGGAGTTGATCGGATTCGACAACAAAAATACACTTATGTGGGTTCAAGCGGATACGGTAAAACCGACATCGAAGAAAAATAGCTCGTAAGTGATCGACGTGATCTAATCGATTGGATGAGTGGGCAGGTAAGTCGTCGAGGTAAGGTTCTGCAATATGCTTGATATCATGGAAAGCGTACGACATGGCCCGCTGGAAAGTAGCACCAGCGTTTTTGAGACCAAAAGGTAGGTTTCGATAGGTGAAAGTTCCCCATGGGAAGATAAAGGCTGTCTTATGTTGATCAGCAGGTAAAATTTCAAACTGGTTATACCCGGAGAAACCATCCATGAAAGAGAAGATTACGCTCCCAGTGCAATTTTCAATGATCTGGTTGATGAAGGGCGTAGGGTAGTTGTCCTTTGGACAAGCCTTATTTAGATCCTGATAGTCAACACATACATGAATGGTCCCCTATTTTTTGGCAATCGGAACAAGGTTGGAGACCCATTCTGTCAAAAGGACAGGATAGATAAAGCCAGATTTTAAAAGTTTCTCAACTTTTTCCTTTATGACTGTGATTTTCTTGGAATGAACCAGACGGAGTTTTTGTCGAGCAGGTTTCTCACTTGGGTAAGTCTTGATTTCATGTATGATGATCGAGGGGTTGATTCCTGCCATTTCTTCGTAGCTCCAAGTGAAGACATCGCGAAATTATTTAAACAGAGCGGTGTAGGATACCACTTCTTCGGGTGTGCAATTAGCACCAAGGTTAATGTTTTCCACAATGCCTTCTTTGATCGAAATATCAATAACGATCGTAGTAGAGATATTACCCATATTCCCCTCAGAAAGAGTATCTTGTGTGAGGATGGGAGATTAATGGAGAATTGGTAACATTAGGAGGGAGAAGGCAGAGTGTATGTCTTGGTGAATTTCTTCTAGAATCGAAACAAAAGAGGATCGATGATGGCTAACATCCCAAAGAGTGCGTCCATCGATACTACAGCATTTCCTTTATGGATTCATGGAAGGAAAAAATGTAGGAAATGTGTCGATTGCTGACGATAGGGAATCCAACCATGATGGCATCAGGTAGGCATCGGGTGCTAATAGATGTGGGTTGTCCGAGAAGGGAGAGGCATATTGAATAGCCATGTCACATTCCAGTGGGCTGAGTGGCATGGTTTCACTGAGCACATTGAATTCCATGGGACTAGGTACAATCCAAGGGAATTAGAGATGATTCCAAAAGATTGATAAGCCATGGTCGAAATCGCTATTGGCTTGATAGCAATATATGATGTGTGGTGGGTGGAAGTGGTGTAGGGGAAGGTATCCATAAGGCTAGAATGTCCAACAAGCCAACACCCGGCTTTCATCACGGCCTTTCTGTGGTCTCCCAAAAAGAATGTTGTTGGTAGCGAGGGGGCATGGCGTCCAGATTATTTTTAAAAAATCTAGGCAGTGCGATAGTGAAAATTTTTTCCTTGATGAAATTGTACACATCAAAACACAGATGAAGCGACAGGTTATAGCGTAGAACCAACTTCTTCTTAGTAGTAGGTTGTAATCGAGGTTGGCATCGACCACCTCGACATCAAAAAATATGGTTTTTCCTTGGTGAATGGCTAAGGATTGTAAAGTCTGTGAGGATGAAAACCTTGTCCATAGAAAGTGTGTAACATCGTAGGTGATTTGTTAAGGGCGGGTGATTCCAAGCCTTTCCAACAAGCCAAAGACATGACACAAGTAGAGGCTCCCTCATCCAAGATAGTTGGTGGATTTGTTGATTGTGAACAATGACTTGTCGATTTGAAAAGCTAGTTGGTGGGAGAGTCGAGGTTGATGATCATCAAGATTAAGCGTGAGGTTATTTATTATTCCGGGATCAGCGCCGATGGTAGCCAAAGTATTCTCGTTATTTGGAAGGACTGATGTTGTAGAACCAAAGTAGACATAGCACATGGTGCTTGAGCCAAATATTCAATGATATTTGTAGTTTTGGGCGACACATGAACTAGGATTAAAAAGGTAGATTTAGTGATAGTGCTCTTTGGAGGGCATAAGATGGAGTCAAGCGAAGGTTTCTCGATGTCTGAAATTAGCTCGGACAGGGGGCTAGTAGATGGAGGACTAACAAAGGTGGGATATGGATCCGATGGGAACCATTAGTGGAGCTTGAAGCATCGGGTTTGTCGGTGTCTCATATATGCGTGAGTCACGGTGGTGAGATTAATCCCATTAAACATGTAAATATGGGCACTGGTCGAGGCCTCATCAAGGGGTTAGTTGGAACTGCCCCCTGGGGTGGGGTTTGAGCAACCAAAGATTGTTGTGGAAAAGGTTAAGGTAAGCACAATGGGTTGTGAATTTCCATTAAGAGCTTAGCCACTTCATCCACGATGTGGGCGGTCGGTGTAGTGATCCTTCGCCACAAATGAGACATAGAATTCCCGATTTCTGTTGTGGTTTTTTTTTCCGGTAGCAGGGGTTTGAGGTCGATTTTTTGGTTATTCATTGTTGTTGTTTTCTTTGGTTTATTTCTTTCTTTCTTCTTACCTCCAAATTGTTATGAAATTCGATTGGGTAGGTATTCACCTCGAGACACTGAGTTTGAGGGAGGAGGTAGAAGAGGTGTGATCAAATTAGGAGTGAAGCGTCGAGGCGGGCAGCTAGGTTGTTCCGGTCGGCCCAGGAAGTAGATTGGGTTTTAGCCGAACCAATGACTCCATCATGCGAGGTAGGCGATGGTTTGGATAGACCGGTATTGGCCTAAGTAGCATTTGGTATCAATTAAATGCAGTGCAGTTGTGAATAAACCAAATCTAGGTATTGAGCTCGAGAAAAAGCTTCTTCCTCGGTGACTACACCACCTATAGAAACATCACGAGCGATCTAGGGGAATTACTTGATATTTTGTGAACCATTAAGCTAATAATTGGTCGGGAATGGCCGCTTTGATTAGCCTTCATCATCGTCTCCATTCATGAATATGATGGGAGATATGTACGGAGGTTGTCACAGCGAAGGTCAATAGTTCGGTACTTGTCTCTCATGTCAGATAGGTAGTTGGAAGTGTGTGAGGGAAGACATGGCAAGGAGTTGAAATCGTGAAAGAAGCACATGGTAGTTCAATATACCATTTTGTGGAAAAGAGCAGTGAGCGTTTGTTGGAAAAGATGCAAATGTATAGAATCATCCGTGAGGGAGTTCGATGAACACCACAAATGGAAAGATCATCACATAGTTGTTTGGGTCTTCTCGGGACTTCTGGTCGAATTTTGGAATATCGAAGGAAGTTTGTTGGAATAAGTATGTGGAGAATGAAAATGAGATCATTAGATTAAGCTGAGACAAGAATGCAAGGAGGTCAGTTGCCGGGGAAAGGTAGTTGTTAGTTAGCCTTGCGAATTATCTTTGGTGTGGCATAGGTACACCAGTAGGACTGTAAACTGAGTTAGGTGGATAATTGTAACCATTGGGCACTCTTGTATAAGGTTGGTGTTGACCTTCAAATTTTACGGAGATTTGGGGATTCGAAACATGTCTTGGCGAGATGTCGGATGGGTTTGAGGATTATAAGCGGTGGCATTTGTCCATAAGGAGGATATAGATGGGTCCCTTGAGGGGAAGAGGTTGTTGTGGAGCCTGAAGATTGTGTCCCAGAAGCTGTGGAGTTTCACGGAGGGTGTCTGGATTGGAATGAACCGCGATTTTGTCCCTCTGATTGATAGTGTTGGTAGGTTTCGGATTGAGTTTGCCCCCCAGCATTAGGGTTCCTTCCAAATGGAATTTTTCCTCTGGTGGGAGGATTCCCCCCATCTTGAGGTGGAGTTCCCTGAATTTGGGAACCAGACATAAATGACTGACCTGTACTGCCGAATGGGTTAAGACCACTGAGACTGGTTCCTCTGGGTTGTTGGATGGGTATGGAATTTTTTGGCATAACTTGGGTAGTAGTGACAATGGAAGAATTCACTTCTCTGTACCCAAAAGGGAGTAATGATGAAGGTCTAGGTGTTACAGGTTTGCCAATTGCGACGGCTAACCACCCATTAAGCTGAGGGAATAGTTGGAAAGTGAGGGACCATTGTAGAGTGAGCGTTTGGAGGGAGAAGCGGACCTTAGACCTTGGATGATGTGTTCGGATCAATGGATGGTGTAGATGAAAAAATGGTAGTACCAGTAAAACGGTTTAAAGGAGTGCGGTGTAGATATGAGACACATTGGCACCTATTCTGTTCCATAAGATCACCATCTTGGCGGTGGATTTTGAACAATGTCTGCGGTCCAAAGGGGTCATCGACTAGAGGGTTTGAATGAGACCCAATCAGAACGTCAGAAGGATTGATGGCGATGAATTCATCGGCTGAATTCAGTTGGAGAAAATGTCGCTCCTCGGGGAATGTGAAAAACCTCAGGAGCTGAAAAAAATTCTAAAATTCTCTCTAAAGAGTTGGGAACTTCTTCTTGGGAGGGTATAGTGTAGTGAACCTTGCTTTGTTGAAGAGATTCCTCCATAGAATGAGGGGGTAAGGGGTATTCTCTTCCATATTTTTGGAGGAAGTCCCTGTAGCCTCCTTGAGCGGCATGGAGGGTCGATGTTGGCAAAAATGAGTCGGAAAAAAAAAATCTATGGCCATTTAGCAGAAGAAACAACATACACTAGTAGAATATAGGAATCACAACCAAACAAAACAAAACCTTCTCTCGATGACCATGCTAGTTGGTGATGAAATGGTGATCAGGATGAAGTCTAGAAGGGGCGGGGATATGGTGGAGCAGTTACAATGGTAATGGACTCACCTTGGTTACAAGATTCCACCTTGATGGCGTGGTTACCCTCAAAGGAGCTCGAGGTGAGTTTGACCAATGTACTTGCTCAGTCACGATTGAGACTTCCCTTCACTGTCACCTTGTGTCAAGACCCTAAATATTATGGCCACTAAGGTTTACCAATTCGTAGTCAGCCCCAGGTAGTCTGATCGGCCAGTCCATTCACGAACATGCAGTGAGTTATCTAGCGAAATCAACAAGGCTTCCCCTCAACATTTTGGGTATACCTTTAAGTGATCCCCATATCTGATCTAACTACTCTGATCGGTCGAGACCACGGAGGATAATCTCAGTAGCTTTCGAAGTGTGACCTAGATGCGTAACCCACAATGTGAGAGGGATCTGAGGCGGAGACTTACTCGACAATTAAGATTTCACTCTCCCTAGATCAGGATGCCAATGTTTGTTTTGGAAACTTTGGAAGTTATGCTCCACCGACCCTAATCCAAAGTGCTATCCCTAGTCTATTGTTGGTGGAGGGATCCTAGAAAAAATGTTCTAGATAGTTTTTAATTGGCGTTCATTTTATGGTTGTTCTTTACTCAAAGGGGTGCATAAGGTAATAATGCAATCTTTAAACAATTTGAGGCCATAGAAGTAACCAACTCATTAAAGATCTTTTGGGCAATGGCATACCAGGACATATGACCACCATATGCTCGAGAATGGCAGTCATTCAAATCTTTCATTTCCTTCGTAGGTTAAATCATCAAAATATGGAATATTACCATGATGTTAAAGAGGTATCCTGGGATAATGTATTGAACGTCACAGAATACGAAAATGATCCACACTAGAAAGATTGGGTCGAAAATTTTGGGTTTGAAGATAAATGATAATATCTCCATATCATAAGTCGTCATAACTGATCATAAAGAGAGACTCATCGGAAAGGAATCCTCTGCAACAGTTTTTGTCTCAGTAGAGGAAAGGTCACACATATAAATTGAGGAAAAAACCAAAGATTTATTTGATTTAGCGTATAAGTTTAAAATCAAACTTCTGGAGAATCATTATCCATTTGGAGTATTTCCCCCCAACAATTTTTGCATAAGGATGTGTTGGATAGGGTTCCAATAAAAAATGACGGTGGATTACGTGTAATAAGATATAATGGCGAAAACATTGAACAACTTGAATAACTTCCAAGACCGGTTTCTCCACATGCAAATATTTGGTTTTACGATTAATTCGTGAGACGACTCAAATAGTAGATATTATGTTCATGGAGTGTGAATCATCCTCTTGGACCAAAACAATATAAATGGTAGAGTCTGAAGAAACTAAATAGAAATAATCTCCAATTATAATCGGTGGAAATAAGAGTGGTGTATGTGGGTTAAGGCAAGTTTCAAAGCTTCAAATGCTTTGTTGAAAGTGTCATCCCATACAAAATCATGACCCTTCTTCAGAATTAAATTAAAACCTTTAGTTAATTGACATAATTGGGGATGGTCAGTAAAATTTGCCTTCCCTTACCAGAGCTTTGGAATTGGTAGTAATGTAAGAAGGAGGAGGTAGATTGAGAATAACTTCAAACTTAAGAGAATCCACCCTAATCCCATGTGTAGAAACAATAAAACCAAGAATTCAGCGGGGAGACTCCACACAAAAAATGCATTATGTGGATTCAATGGGTATCGTATGCAATAATAGTGACAACATAGGAAAATGGCTTGTAAATGTGTCAGGTGATCTTGACGACACACATAATGCATCGAAAAATCATCTAGGTAAGGTTGTACAATGTGCCTAATATCTATAAAAAGCATAAGACATGGCGTGTTGAAAAGTCAGCACCAACATTCTCAAGACCAAAAGGTAGTTTTCGGTATGAAAAGGTTCCCCAAGGGAGGAAGATAAAAGTCTTATATGTTGATCTGTAGGTAAATATTGATTTGATTATAGTAGAAGAATCCATCATCAAAGAGAAGATTTCACTCGACACCCGGTTGTCAGCAGTCACAGTCCCAGCGAAGGGTTGGATGGTGTCTTTGGGACGAACTTTGATATCCCTATAATCTAAAAAAATGTGGATCGTGCCTTGTTTCTTCATAACGAGAACAAGATTGGAGCCTGTCCAGTCAAGAAAAGCCACACGATAGACAAAACCGACTTTAAGAAGTTTTCAACGATTTTAATAGAAGCAACTTTACGTGGATGTACTAGGCGAAGTCTACATCCAAATGGGTTTAGCGTCAGGGTAAGTCTTAATCTCATGTACAACAATATATGGATCAATGCGGAGCATCTCTTCGTAACTCTAGGCAAAAACCCCACGAAATTCTTGGAAAAGATACTTGTAATTCATATCTCATCAGTGAGCAACCAGAGCCGATGTGAACATTTTCCACGACTCAAGGTTTAATGAAATATCTAGAGGGATGGTAGGTGAAATTTTGCTCAAGTTCCCTTCATAAAAATCGAGTATTGGTTCAGGAACATGAGGAATAGTAACAAAGTGAAATGATTCAAAATCATTGATAACTCTCTATGGTCTTAGGTTCCATGAAGAGAATAGAATGATGATACTTGTCGTCCATGGGGTATCTTCATGATCATGATTTTCATGATCATTTCATTGGTGTGAAAAATATGTGTGAAAGCGAGGATCGGAGATGTGGCTAGAGAGGAAACGTGAGGAGTTGTAGATTGGACAAAGCGATAAACAATTCTACGACTTAAAGGAATTGTCACTATAACTTGAAGACAATTGTGTTGGAAGTACTATCAAGGTCATAAGACTCATGGATTTAGATCAGCGATGGTTGATATCATGTTAATGTGAAGTGACAAAAGGAGAAGGAGGAATATCGAGGCGATTGGAATGGGAGCCATTACCCATTAGCGATGAATCTTTTAAGAGACCCATGCAGGCATTCTCATAACTAGGAGGTGTTTTAGAAATGAAAGTGCGTTACTAGTATGTGAATCATAATTAAAGAAGGCGAGTTGATCGACAACAACAACTTTTCCTTGGTGAGGAAGTCATACGACACGGAAAAGAGTAGAAACAACTACATGCATGGAATCAGTCCAAATACAACCAAGTAGAAGGTTGTAGTGAGAGATGTATCAAATACCTCAACCTCAGCATGTAGCTTTTCCCTTCTAACATTATTGACAGCGAAGAACACAATAAGGTTTAAATCATGTACTATTAAATGCTTAAGGGAAAGAGAGCCATGGATTGCCAACAAGTGTGAGTATGATGGGCGGGGAGATCTAATGGCTCCTTCCTCAATAACGATTCAACAAATATTCTTATTTTCCATAATAACTGTATCTGAAATGCTAATTGAGAAGGAAGCCTTGGAATATGATCTTAGGAGTCAAATATTATCAAGTTCATATAAGTTGGATCAATTCCACCAATAGCCTTTACTTGATTGCCTTTCGTTGATTAGGACAACTTTGAAGGACTTCTAGAGCTAATAACATGTGAGAGGTGCACACCTGAGATCTTCTACAATGCATGGTTTTAGGTAGAATGTGTGCATTTTGATTAAATGATGACTTACAAACAACGCCTTTAGGAGAAGGAAGAAGAAATGTATCTATATTGGGTCGTTCGAGAGGAAGAGTATTGTTGGGAGGTGAAGTCAATGGAGGAGGTTGAACCAATAGAGGTGGTGAATCATCAAATTTTTCTTTAGAAGGAGAATAATCTTTGGCTCGGTAAGCGGCGCAGGATTCGTTCTTATTAGGCACGGTACACATAAGTACATAAGACATGGTGGGGGAAGGTTGGTCATGAATGACCAATTGGGCCTATTAGAGAAGGAAAAGGTTGTGACAAAATCATAGGTGTAGGAGGTGTCTCGATCCATTTTAGGAACTTAGTAACGCTTGTAGGAACAGAAACCTCATCTCGTCATGGACAATATTTCATATAATGATCCTCACCATGGATAAGACAAGGATAATGAGGTTTGTGCTTTTCTTTGTCAATGTAGGGCGAATCTGGGTTTATCAGTTGGTAGTATTATTTTATCCCTCCTTATTCTTCCCTTCCCTTTCTTTTTATTTTGATTTTTACTAGTAGGTGTAAACTGAATCGTATTAACCTTAGAGGTTTTACCAAGAGAAGGAGTTGGAGGAGGATTATTTTTTACATTAGCAATATTAGACTTGGGATTGGAATGAATGGCTTGTTTAGATCGAGTCTCAGCGTGAAAAGTGCCAATCCATGTCAACATCTGAGAAGCTCTTGGAGGTGTTGGGGTTGGATTTGTAAGATGGGCAAGGAGCATTAAGGATCACGTCATATAGTGTGTGTGCACGTTTGTGAATAAACAAGATCCAAATATTGAGAATGACTGATTTCTTTCTCTTCGGTGACAACACCACCCATGGAAACATCACGGATATAGGACCAATGAATGACTTGGTAAACCACTACGATAATGGTTGATTAGGAGAACTTTGATTAAGCATCTTCTCCTCCTCCACTCATGAATATGATAGAATGTGAGTGGATGAGGATTATTTAAATGAACTCAAAATTTGGTTCAGATCTAAGTATCAGTTGTTGGTAATGCGTTAATAAATCCATAGCTAGGTGTTGAATTCATTGAATAATCCTCGCATTGGAAATTGAATATACCATTTGGCTACCTAACCCATAGAGTTTGTTGGAAAAGACATAATCTAATGGAGTCATACATCAGGGAGTTGGATGAACACACCAAGATGGAAAGTCATGATGTGATTGTTGAGCCTTCCCCTAATCGTAGTTAAACTAGGAATGTATGAGTGAGTACTTGGCGGGTATGGCCAAGCTGATAAGGAGAATGCAATATGGGATCATTCAAAATCCTAAATAAATCTTATAAATCCAAAGTAGCAAGAAGCGACAACTGTCTTTTCCTTGAGGGAAGCCCGGGTAATTTTGAGGGGAGGTAATCCTGTGGAATTCTAGTAGGACCATAAGAAATTATATATATATAGTTATAGGGTCCTGTCAAATTCGATGGTGGAGGTTTTTGAGTCAAATAGCCAACTTGAGTTGGTTGATTGGGTAAGCTTCCTTGGGAGAACATTAGAATGAAAACCTTGACCCCAGGTAGGATTTATAGAGCCTGGATAAGGTTGCCTGGGATAAGAGGGTACAAAATAATTTGTTTGAGGAGTTTTCCCCCAAGGGAATTGTTGATTTCCTTGAAAAGTAAAATTCCAAGTTTGGGTTTGTAATCTAGGCGTATACTGCCCATACACTGGGTTGTGGCCCCCAGCTTGGGTTTTTTCCCCCAACTTGAGGTTGTCCTGTGATAGGAAGTTGAAAACCATAAGTGACATAATGACTTGTGCCTCCAATTTGATTGGAGCTACATGGGCAGGATGATTAGATCCTCCAGGTGGAGGAGGAATGCTAGGCCCTCCAGGTAGAACCTGGGTAGGTGTGGGAATAAAACCGCTAGCATCATTATACCAAGGTGGAACAATAAGATTAGGTCGTTTGGATGGACCCTGGGTAGGATTTGCAAGAGAAGTATTAAGGGTGTTATACTCAGGTGGAAGTGATGGATTTGACCTAAGCAAGATTGGTGTTCCAATAGGATCTTGATTTGTTACCGTACTTTCGACAGAAACATGTGTAGCTTGAGGGACCATGGTAGAGCTAATGACTTAGGAAGGTGTGAGAACAGCAAGCAATTGGTCACAAAGGCTGTACAACAACATTGTGGTCATTCCGATGCGTCAAAGTGTATAAGTGGAATCCCACATCATTATGTGTTGAAATAGGTTGATTAAGGGACCTCGACCTTGGTGGTCATTCCTAGTTTTAAAAAAATATTGTGTCTCAAAGAGGTCCTCCAAAAAGAACAGATAGGGCTAGAAGAGCTAGGATTAAAATTTCCAACAATATGAACCAGAGTTATAAGCGATTCCTCTAAAAGGGTGGATCATCTACACCAAACTTTATGTGAGGTCCAGTAGGTAATCTATTATAATCTTCAACAACAACGTCTCCAGATGAATTTATCCCAGAAGAAAAAGTGGATCTCATTACAACACTCAATAGCAGTTTATAGAGTATGGATTCCTCAATTAGAACTTCCAATCTAGGATACTACGTGTTATTGATTGCTCCCCTTAGGGAAACCCTACTACAGTGAGTTTAGGAAGCAAATAGGTATATTCTTTTGGATCTTGAGTAACCTTGCATCTATGTGAATGTGAGGCGATGTTGGTACAAATAAATAATGAAAGAAATCGCATGGCCAACTATAGAAACAAATGACACTCACTAATAAAGTCAAGCAAAAAACCTTCTTATTTTGAAGTCCACTAGTTAGTGATGAAATCAATGTCAAGACAAGAAGAATGGGATAAAAGAGGGTGGGAAAAGTTACATTGGCGACCTACTTAAACGGGACGAACACTGGTTCAATCTCCACACATGTCGTTGGTATACCCTCGAAGGATTCTGAGTGAGTTTGGCCAATGTTTATTCCAGGTACCGTGAAGACTCCCCTCCACAGTCACCTCGTGTAAATACTATAAAGACCGCAGGGCACTAAGGTTTACCAATTACCCAACCAATTATGCCTAGAAGCGGTTAGCCAGTTGATCCATGCTTGAAGGCGGTGTCCCAGCCCTAAATAAACTTGAGAAGGTCCCCACATGAGTTTCTTCTCAAGTGACCCCAAAAATGCTGATGCAATCTCTACACTAAGACCAACAAAGCAAGATGAGTAACTCTGTCGACCCCTAATGAAACACCATGATTGACCCTTGTATTAGAAGGGCTTCCCGGGACAAATTATGCGTGTTGTACTCTCCCTATTTCAAGATACTATTGTGTGTTTGATGCTTTGGAGAGTGTGCCTTACAGCCTATTCAGCTTACTATCCTAGCTATTGTTGGTGTATAAAAGTTATAGAAAATAAAAATTGCTAAATAGATTTTTTTAAAGTGCGTTGTATTTTAAAGGTTGTTGTTTACTCAAGGGAAAGAGGTAAAAGGAAATTGATGATGTATTTTACCTTGACCTAATAAGATACAATAAGATATGAAATGGAATCATTTTATTCGATGAACTCTAATTACAGTGGGGGAGGGTTCTCTTTCTAGAATACAAAAGAAGCTACAAAGCACGATTTCTCAATCTTTGAATGATATGGATTCCAAACAATCAAAACTAATAACTTTCCAATTTTATCTTTTCAAAAATATTTGAATGCAAAAATTTTCTTACAATGACTACTAAAAATAAGAATAAACTTAAGTCCTTTCCTTTTCAAATAAGAACAAAGACATAATCCAAAACAAAAGAATGGTCTAAGAAGACTAGTGCCCTCTCAACACTATTCCCAAATCAAACTCTGGTACAAAAAAATGAAATGATAAGAAAAATTTTGTTGAATCTGGAAACAAAAATTGTTTCTTAATCGTAACCAATACAAAACTTACAATCAATCCAAAACTCAAAAGAAAACAAGAACTACTTATCAAACAAGAACCCAGGAACAAAGTCTTGAAGATTATACCCTTGTGATAAGAAGTCAAAAAAATAAAACTTGCAAAGCTCATGAAGAAGACTCAAAATCCTTGAGAACCAATCAAATCCAAGCTTAAAATACGTAAACCAATCATTCTGATGCTAAAATTTGATCCAGTGGTTAAGACAAATGCGGGCAAAGAAAATAAAGATTTAGTATCCTCAATGAATTCCTACAAGAATGGATTTGCAAGTTGTAGAGAGGGTATGGTCTTGCGATGATCTAGGATCATCATGGGGCTATCATCAAGGCATGAATGCGTGATTGTCTCTCTAGTGCCTGAAGTGGTCTGGCGACAAGAGATCATCGCATGTTGTAAATAGGACTCAATGCGACGATCTACGAATATAAAGAAATTGGGAAGAATGACAAAATTTCTCAATGAACCTTCAGACCGAGGGAGTCAATATGGATCACCCACAGACTGAGAGGATGAATTTGACCGAAAGAAGGTAGGCTAAAAGAAAATAAGAAAGAAAAAACAAAAAGAGGCCATCCCCGATTATGAATTAGCCAATTTTGTTATCAGGACAAAGTGAGTAGTCTGGACCACAAACTAATCTCCTACTTCCATGGAAGTTAGAACAAAAAAAGACATAATAAAAACTTCGTCTTAGACTTTATTGTCATATAAACTAGTTGAGAGAGGGACAAATGAAATACCATTTAAATGGCAGCTTGATCCTCACTAGTGTCGTTCTTGTGGCCCCATCTTTGGATTTGCGGGATGGTGAACATATTTAAGAACACAAAACAACGAGAGAGGGAGAACAAAGATATATATATATATATATATATATTCGATATTAGATTATATGTATAAGATCAAGGAGTTATACAATAAAGACAAGACACCTTTATAGGGAAGAAATCTATTTTTGCATTATATTAAAATGGAAAGTGGAGATACAACCCATGCCTTTGATGAAGAATATCCACAATCTGACTTAGAGAGTTAAATCAAAGTTATCTTAAGTATAATCTATAGAAGAACTCTTCATGCATATGCAAGCCTTTGCAAGCCCAGCCCTTTTTCATGAGAGATCTCTCTTTATATATAGAATTGAAAGGGGATGGATGAAGAGATTAGGAAGATCCCACTTCATCCCAGTGAGTAAGATCTAAATCGATCGGAGGACACCTCATCTTCGAACATTCATGAATTTTGGCTTTTCCCTTGTAGCTTGTCGTCACACCCTATGCATAGGCATCCTATGATGACAACTGCCCGGTATATTTTGTGCAACATGTGACAATCAAGAATCATCGCACCTCGGGCATATAGCGAGGGTCTGCTTGATATTCCTTGTCGCATAGTTTTGAGGAAATCAAATCACTTTTGTCATGTAGAAAGTCTCTTTTAATGTTTTAGGGAACATGGAGGTGAGTTAAGCACATGTCATCGGTTGATCACTGGGGTGACCAAAAAATGGTAACACTTATGAATGCCAAAAATAATCCTTGGAGAGTCAAAAGAACCCCTATGAGCTGCAAAAACTCCTCAATGACCTACAAAAAACCCTAGAAATCGAAATCCGTAGAAACCCTAGAAACCCTAGGGCCGAAAATAAGAATTATTCAAATTTAAATATGAGAGTTGCAGGTGATGAACTGGACTATTATGTACATTCCTGTGAAGAATTCAGGACCAATGTTCAAGGGAAAGTGCTAAAACTAGCTTGAAAGGAAAGGGGAGTTCATTTTGTAGTTGGAGCGAAGGTGGCAACTAGATTGGAAGGTGTTGGGTAGCTTGATACCAATTGGTCATCTTCAAGAACACTGCTGCGATACCATGTTGAATTTTTAATTATTTCTCAAGAACATGTTTTTTATTTTCAATTTAGTTGAACCAAACAATACAACACAATAGCTTGGTAACCAAGATCACAAGGAAAGAATAATCATGCACAAGGCACACGCGGTTATCCCGGAAAACCCTTCTCAAACAAGTGAAAAACCCAGTGACCCTTTACTATATTTCCAAGAAGAACCTTCACACCATAAAACCTGAATTACTTGCATGAGGGTGCTCTGTGACCAAGAAAGCTAGTGCATAAGAAGTGCGCACTAAATTTCAGATCTCCACATTGTGTTATGAGAGAATGAGATATAATCCATAGTGTGGATGCATCTCTCTTATAATGCATGACCTAACTCATCAAATAAATATGTCTATTGTACTGATATGGTTGACTTGTACAACTCAATATAGGTAATCTTTTACACAATAGTAATTATCTTTACATAGTAGAGCCAACTTGTACCCTTTACAATACAAATTAGGGTTTTAAAATAGTATTACTCTTTGACAATATAACAAGGGTCTCACACACATTCTCTAGTTCTCTGCCACTAGGGACAAGTCCCATGTGTGCTCAACCACAAGGGACACCACTCTCAAATAGATCAACTCAACTAAATTCGCCCAAGTGCGAGGCCCGAAGAGCCATCTCAAGTCAACTCCTTTAAGTTCATAGAGATGGCCGAGGAGACCATCTCAAGAGTCATTTCAACTTCGGTCAAAAGGGCAGCGGGAGACCAACCTGAGTCTCATCTCAGCTTCGATTATCATATAGGTGTTCTCCACCGGATCATATCCAGCTTCCGGTCACAGAGGGAGAACAATGCGGAGGATGTCTCATGCTGCTGTAATCATCAACAATTTTTAGTGGTTCTCTTTGGTAGCGACCAATGAATTTTCATTGTTATCCAAGATAATGAATTTTCCAAACTATACCCACGAGTTGATAATAGGATGACATTAATATTTACTTAACCAATCATCACATTTTTTGTACGGACGTAGTCATGCAGAAGATACAACACAATCAATTAAACTCGTATAGACCAACAAATGTACGAAGAACATAGATTTAATGTTGTATAGTTGTGGGCGGATAATCAAATTGATGGTTGAACAGAGTTGAGTCTACAACTGATGTACACATGAATTAAATTTTTAATCGAACTGTATGTAAATTAAATCATCAATGGCGGTACGAATGCTGTCTGATTTACTTCAATTTATTTTCAATTTAATGTGCAAGGATAGTTGGATGGTACACGACCACAAAAATTGGTTATGTTACATATATTTTATGTCCAATACAACATGCATTTCCATGCCATGCCTTTCCTTGAATTTCCATGTGTGCATTGATTTTTTCATTCCATGCCTTGTCTTTCAATGCCCTTGCCTTTCCCTTTCCTGCCTTTCATTTCCTTGCCTTACCTTTCCACTCCTAGACCTATACCTATACCTACCTTGCCTTTCATTCATTTCCATGTCTTTCCTTTTCCTTGCCATGTCTAGCCTTGCTTGCCTTGCCTTATCCTACCTTGCTTGAATTGTCATGTCATGCCTTTCCTTTTCATGCCATGTTTTTTCTTTCCATGCCATTTTATGACATGCCTTGAATTCCCTTGCTTTTCCTTTCAGTTCCTAGACTTTCCTTGCCATGCCATTCCATTCGCGTTTCCATACCATTCCATTCCATGCATTTTCAACTTTCCATACCCGCGTCATTCCTTTCCCTTTCCTTGAATTTCCATGACGTTCCTGCATGCCACACCATGTATTTCCTTTCCATGTCTTGCATCGCCTTTCCTTTCCCTTGCCATAGCTAGACCTAGACCTAGATCTAGACCTTGCCATTTTATTCTTTGTCTTTCCTTTCCATGCAGCCTTGCCTTGCCTTGCATTGCCACGCCTTTCCTTGAATTTTCGTTCCATGCCTTTTCCTTGCATCTCATTGCCTTGCCTTTCCTTTCCATGTCGTTCCTTGCCTTACCATGCCATGTCATGTCTATTATCGGACTAATAGGTGATTGTGAACATTACGAATCTCCCTAGATCCACCTAGATCCTAGAGATAAAACACACCACAACATGGCCTTTCCTTAAGTTTTGGGTATTGAATTTACTAACTAAAAGAGGGATGGGTGACATACCTTTTAAATGTCACTTCCTCTCACCACCTTCATCTAGCTCCGTTCCAACACTCATCATTGATGAACCTGCAAAGAACACAACCAACCAAAGTGATAGTAATAGCAGAAACTCAATATAAGCCTATGTATGTGATCAAGGAATCATACAATAAAACACAATAAGCTTTATGGGAAAGAATCATATTATTAGCGTCATATTAAATGTGAAAGAGAGAGATTACAACCATGGCCTTGATGTCATAAGGTCCCTTCAAGCTACGTCATAGGTTCCCCACACTTTCCTCCAAAATTATGAAACCTGAGATCACGATGTATTTCACAATCTATCTTGACAAATTAAATCTCAAAGCCACCCCAACCAAACTAATAATTCCAATCCAAATCCAACTTAGCCAATCCCAAAGCTCCAAGCTAACTAACCAAAGCTAACTTTCTCCATGAGAACTCCTCTCCTTTTATAAGTTGAAAGAATAGGGTGAGTAGGTTGGATGATCCCATTAAATCATGAAGAGAGTAAGATCCAAACCATTTTAGATGCCACCTCACCATGAAGTTTCTCCTTCTAGAAGATTCAAGAAGATGCTCATTTTTCCCAAGTACAAAGTTCGCCGCGACCTGGCTATAGTGTAGTCTGTGAAAATTTTGTGCCCTAACTATATTGTAGCCTGCGAAAATTAGGCATTCTTGCACCCTAATACATAAGCAACCTATGAACTTCCCTTTTGGGGTTTTACTGGGAAAATGCAGCTTCTTTTCTCGGGGAAAATTCTTCTCCCTTCTCTCTTGAGGGACTCAGGCCACTAACCCCCTCTAAGGGAAACATATAGGTTTACATCATTAACAGTTAGGGATGGCGAAAATAATGTGTAACAATGTCATGCCTTGCATTTACTTTCCCTTACATTTACCCTTTCCTTTCTTTTCTTTTCTTTGCCTTGACATTCCATGCCTTTCCTTTCCATACCATGCCATGCATTTCCTTTCCATGCCATGAATTTTCTTTCCTTTCATGCCATGCCTTTCCTTGTCTTTCCTTGTGGTTCCATGCCTTTCATTTCCTTGTGTTTCATTGTATTTCCTTGCATTTCCTTTCTTTGTATTGCCTTGCCTTTCCTTGTCATGACATGCCTTGCATTTCCTTGCCTTGCCATGGTATTGCCTAGTCTTCCATGTCATTCCATACCTTTTCTTCCCTTTCCATGTCATACCTTGTCTTTCCATGCCATTCCATGCCTTTTCTTCCCTTTCCATGTCATGCCTTACCTTTCCTTTCCATGTCATTCATTTCCTTGTGTTTCATTACCTTGCCATGCCATTACCTTGCCTTTCTATGCCATGCCATGCCTTTGTACCTTACCTTGCCTTGCCATGTCATGTCACGCCTTGCCTTTCCGTACTTTGCATTGTCTTGTGTTTCATTTCAACTTTTCCTTGCATTGCTTTTTCTTTGCTATTCCATGCCATGCCATACCATGCTTTGCTTCCATACCATGCCATGCCATCCCATGTCATGCCTTGTCTTAACATGCCATGCCATTCCATTCCATACCGTAATCTTGCATTTTCTTGCGTTGCATTGTCTTTCCATGCCATTACATGCCTCTCTTTGCCTTGCCATATCGTGCGTTTCCTTTCCATGTCGTACCATGCCTTGCATTGCCTTAATGTTTTTCATTACATTTGCCTTTGCTTCCCTTTCCCTTTCTTTTGTCATACCATGCCATGCCTTTCCCTTACCTTTTGATGTCATGCCTGCCTTTCCATTCCATTTCCATTTCCTATCTTTATTTCCTTGTGTTGCTGTATATTTCCTTTCCTTGTGCTTCCTTGCCTTTCCTTTCCATGTCTTTCCTTGCCATGCCTTGTATTACCTTGCCTTGCCTTGCCTTTCCTTTATTTTCCAAGCCATGCCCTTCCTTTCCATGCAATGCCATTCCATGCCATGCCTTTCCGTTCCATACCTTGCCATGCCATACCTTCCCTTTCCATTCCTTAACTTTCCACTTGACATGTATTTATTTTCATGCCATTGTATCTCATACCTTTCATTGTATTTCTTGCCTTGCCATGTCATGTCATTCCATGCATTACCTTTCCTTTCCTTTCCATGTCATTCCATCCCGTACCTTTTCTTGCCATGCCTTGCCTTTCTTTCCACGTACCATGCCTTTCATTTCCTTGCGTTTCATTCCCTTGCCTTACCCTTTCTTGACTTGCCATGCCATTTCATGCCATCCCTTGCATTTGCATTTTCTTTTCCTTTCATTGCCTTTCCTTTCCTTGCCTTGCCATGCCTTTCCATGCCATGCCTTGCCATGCCATGCCTTGCCTTGAATTATGTTGCATTGTCTTGCCTTACCTTTCCATGCCATGCCATGCCATGCCTTGCCTTGCCTTACATTGCCTTGCCTTGCCACCAAGCCTTACATTTCCATTCCATGTCATGCCTTTGCCTTGAATTTCAATGCCATGCCATGCCATGCCTTGCATTGTCTTTTCTTGTGTGCCTTGCCTTTCCATATCCTTGTAGGTTAACCACAAGATTTCAACTAATTTAACAATCAAACTTCTTGAAATTGCTTACTCTTTGAATGCTTACTTAACACCCTTCAATAAAATAGTAACTTTATTTAGGTATCCTTGTTGATTTTACACCTCTAATTATTGATTCCGTTCACATGATTAAAATTCATACAAAACCAAATTATGATTAGCATAAAAGTGTTTGAATAGGTAAATGATGGCTTGAGCTGGAATACAATACAACATATGATACCTATACAAAATATTCAAATGATTTCAATAATTATAGATATTCTTATACACATTTACACATAGATAGCACAAAAATATTTTAATAGCATAGATAATATAAAAACTCTTTTAATAACAATAAACTTATGAATTTCATGCAATTATCATATTTCAAATGGGTTGTGTATCGTGTACACCTTTTATAAGATCAATTCTAACCACAATTCATCTAAAAGGTACTTTGATTATTATATTCATAAAACTAATTGTTTGTAAAGGAATTATAGTTATTTTTGTTTTATAAATTTATTTTCCTTTGGAATTAAGCCCACAAGAAATTTGTCTCTATATTCATAAACACCATTAAATTATTTCCAAAGTCAAGTACCTTCTCAAGAGACAAAGAAAATAAAGGAAAACATAGAGTAATTAAAGAAAAAATCACCAACTAAACCAGGAAAGGAGAAACCCCAGTGTGGTCGCTAATTATGTTATGAGGAATAAATCTATTTGGCTTGGGGTAGGACAACAACAAATAGAGCGTCGTCCATTAATCAACTCAAATCTAGAATATGCTAGATAAATGGAAATACCAAAAAGAGGCTGCAAAATCCTAGCTCTTCCCCAGCGTTAGTAGGGAATACCCAGATTGAGCTCACGATCGATTCTTGGTACCTAAGCTGTATCAACCTATACCAGCGCCTTGTATCCAATGCAGTACAACTTCCTTGTAATCAAGCGTACTGTAGGCCCGAACATGTATCTACAAAATACAATGAATCACGTGACTTGTAGTGATGCAACCCGCGTATGTATGCACCCTATATGTTATGCAACCCGCGTGTTCATACGAGAATAGGGTTTCCTTTCACTTAAAGCTTTTTAATCCTCGTAACTTCTTTCACATAGATCGTAACTTTGTCCTTTGTATCCGGAGACTATAAGCTGTACCACAGTACATGCATCCTCATACATAACCTCTACTCAAGGTAGGTATGTCTCTCTCTAGTCATGTGTGCCATATAGGTATGTGTAATCAGAAAGGGGTTGATGACTAATATCCCTCACATGATATTAGTCATCAACCCCTTTTTGATGTTCAATTTCTCAATACATCAATAAATGCAGATCTCAACCATGTACCATAAAACTCTTAGCCATATGCCAAAAAAATACAACATGTGCATCAACAAGAAGTATCAATCCCTTAAATATACCAACCTTTGTATTTCTGTAGATCTTTCTTATATAGAAGATCCCATGTAATCACTAGTCTCTCTAGGGAGAATCCTCAAATATCCATTGTCATTCCTCATGCATACATCAAAATCAAACTATTCATAGAAATAAGACATACCTTTTGAATCAATGGATGGATCAGATGTAATATCTGAGCACTCTAGACCTTCACGGGAGCTTGATCTGAGAATCTAGAACCTATGCACCTTCATCTTCTCAAGTTTCATGGTTTATCCTTGTATACTCACCCTATACCACGGATCCAGCTGTGTACGTACTCACCCTATACTGGCTAACCCATGTATACCTGCTTCAATGTATATACTTACATGCATAGACAATGCGTGTGCATAAAATGGGGTTCACGTAAATGGGAATTTCATCAACCCTTCATGCTACCTCGGGCGTTGGCTACTTCAGATGTATCCAAAATTATTTACAAGAAGATTTACACACACACACACAACTCTTATTTGGCACCTACACTTGCATCACACAAGTCTATAAGAGAAAAAATAAATAGTCTCCAACTATCTTCTCAAATGGACCATACCTAATGGGCTTCATATTTTTCCCTCCCATTGCATTATCGTAACCAAATTGTATCCAATGTGTGTTTCGACTTGTTTATGCACTTCCCTTTTACTTTTTTATATGATCTTGCTTGCCTTCTATTCCTATTTTTGGCTTGTTATTCCTTGTCTTTCTTTCTTGTTACATACCATGTCAAATGGTGATTATGGAAGGAAATTGTAACAAACTTAAAATGTTCTCATGTGATTAGTTGAGTGAATTGTCTTATTGTATGGATGTTGAATGTAAGATTTCATCCCATGTCTTGGGGTTCTTGTGATTATACCCTCTCAATAAATGCAAGTGTTTTATTGAAAACTATTGTGTATATGTTTACCTATGTATGGAATGAGTGGATTTGTCTAATATTTTGTTTAACTTCCTCTATAACATTGTCTAGAAAGAACTTAAAAACCTAGTATTTCTATCTAAAATAATGGATATGGGAAAATAAAATTGAATACACAACTTCTCATGGAATTTTTCAGCTATCTCTTTGGATTTGGATTTGTCTAATATTTTGTTTAACTTCCTCTATAACATTGTCTAGAAAGAACTTAAAAACCTAGTATTTCTATCTAAAATAATGGATATGGGAAAATAAAATTGAATACACAACTTCTCATGGAATTTTTCAGCTATCTCTTTGGATTTGATGGTATTCTTACAAGGAGTGAGAACAAACATCTTGTTGAATCTATCCACCACCACTATAAAATAGTCATTCCCACTCTTTTTCCTTGGAAAACCTCCAAATAAATCCATGATAATTCTCTCATATGTCCTAGAAGGAAGGGATAATGGTGTATACAATCCTAACAAGGAGCTCCTTGGATTTCTTATAATGCAAAGTGTGAATGTGTTGGCATGGAGTTGGATACTAGGGTTATCGGAGGTTACCAACAAAGGTACCATTGTAGTCTAGTGCATTGGCATATTCAACCTTCGTCAAGGGAAGGAGGTCTCACCCAAAGAACAACTGATAAGTTTTGAGATAAAGTGAATTACAGAGAACACACCATCATATCTAAAACATCATAGCACAATTCCATACTTATATGTAAAGAGATCATAGCATCAAAAGCCTTAGATCGATAAATACAGTCAACAATCTGTGTTGTGCAATGTTAAAGTAAACACATACATTACAAAAGTTGCTAAAACACTAATGCAATTAGTAAATACACAACACAAGACAAATTATGCAAGAAAGAGACCATATATTCATCCTCATAATGACAAATGTTAAGTGTTCGAATAATCCATCGTATATTTATACCCCAAACTGTCATACACAGAGTTATTCTTCATATCAATACTTATACAATAGGATCGATAATGAGGTATTCGATATGGAATTTCTCAGTCTACATATTTGTAGTTATTTCTCAGTAATTCTCAATAACAACAAATCTCAAAACCCCACAAAAACGTAGCAACAAACGCAGAAACAATGCAAAACCCAAAATATAAACTTAGAACATAATAGAATCAAACCCCACCCATTACATAAATAAATGATTTATAATGTTTCCACATGGATAATTGGCTTCTTGATTCTGCTATTATTCTTTCTTGATTCCGCATCCTTTTGGCATGCACATGAATGTTCCATATTTTTCCACATATTCCTCCATCTGGCGCATCACTCTTTTTCCTTGCTGGTGCACTTGCATTTAGCTTTCCACAACTTGTATCTAATGTTCATGTGCTATGGGGTCCCATAAAACCTTTATGTTTCCGCAAAACTAGTTCTTCAAAATGGAGGGCCCAATAGGCCCCGAACACAATCCTTGACTCATCTTGAGTCAACCTTTTGTCTCTTTTCTTTGGTCTCCCTCAAACAGAGGGCCCAACTCTGGTACAATCTATAGTTCTTTCTCTCGAAAAATGTCATAGTGTGCAACCCTATCCTACCATTTCCATACCAAAATCGATGTTCCCGCAAAAAATTCCTATTTGGTTTTAACGTCAAGTACCTCGGGCTCTTGGGTATGGTAACCATAAATTTCATCCACTCTAGTTCCACAACAAAATTCAGTTGTTGGATGTTGACATAAGTCTCTTGGACTGTCGATATACACTCCCTGAGTTGTTTCATATCCTCTCGATGAGTGTCATACAATAGATATATTATTTTTATGGAATTCCCTCCCATGTATACTTTATTATGTCCTTGTTGTATGTTAGTGTCCATAGTTAGTTTTTCTTCCCACAAAAAGTGATCCTTTCACATTTTTTGTCTGCATCCAATGATTAAAAAATGCTTGTGGTGCAACCAATGGACATGAAGCACAAATTCCTTCCAAGCAACCTGAATTGGATTGTGACTTCCACAACCTACCATATATTTGTACTTTGTCATGGTTTGGTTTTCATTTAGGCTAAATGGAAATAATTTCAA
>SNQJ01S0107935.1:0-29497 GCA_010110895.2 Picea sitchensis | reverse complement strand
CGATGTGTAATGAAGGACATAGGTGGCGCGATGACCTAAGAGGATTTGTATTACATGGAGGTGAGTGCAGGATGAGTGTCGGGTGGTGAGAGGAGTGAGAGTAGTGAGTGGGATGAGTGGAGGCGATGTGGATGTGACACGGTGTCATATAAGCATGTGGTTGTGGAAGTCGTTAATGGCGTTTTGGTTCCACACTGACTTTGGGCCCGCAATCCCCCACAAACTACCACATGCCCTTCCAACAATATCATGGTTCCAATTTCGAGACCTCTCTAGAAAATTATCGTCTGGGAAGTTTGCATACCCGCAATGAAGTATGGTCATCAATATGATTACGCTCTGAGATCTGGGTGATATTCACCCATCGTAAGGATCAAGGGTTTAGGTTGATTTGAGATCAACGGTCTGCGCTTACTTCGAGAGTCCGTGCTTTGGGACTTCGGGAGTTTATGAATGTTATGCTTGAGAAAATCTTGGAGTGATAATGTTGTGAAGTGAAATATCTGTTGTTGCATGTCGTGACCGATGGGCAGTCTAGATTTTCTTCAGAAATTTGGGCTTCGGGAGTTTCAAATGTTATGCTTGGAAATATCCCAGAGGAAAATCGTCGAAGTGTCGTGGTGACCTGATGTCATGTGACGTCACGACTGTTGATGTGTCTTGGAAAGAAAGGTGACATGTGTCATGTGGAAATGGTCGAATGACACAACCAAATGACCTGGGATGAATGCCACGTTTCATGACTCATGAGTGTGCCACGTGTCTCGACTATTGGTTGTTACGTGGTTTGGGACTTCGGCTCTCTGGGTCTTCGACATTTGTCTCTTCGGGAATTTCGAATGTGAAACATGAAAATATCCCAGAGGAAAATCCCTGAAGTGAATGATCTACTGCTGCGTGTCATGACCGATGAATGATCCAAATTCACTTTGGAAATATGGGCTTCAGGAGGTCGGGAGTTTATGAATGTTATGCTCGGAAAACTCCCGAAGGAAAATCGTCGAAGCGACGTTTCATTTTCTTAGGACTTCAGCTCTTCGGGTCTTCAGAAAATCAGTACTTAGAACTTTATATTAAAACCCGCGTGATTCTGGAACCTGAATGGATGAGGGTCATTGATCTATTTGACCTGATGGATCTCCGTCGTCGAAAATTAACCTGTTTGTTCCTAGAGTCTGAGCCTGAAATTTGTTTCTCTGGATTGTTGCGTCATGTGCACGGGAATTTCCTGTTCATAGAAACGGCTTGGTAGACTTTCGGTGTGCTCAATCATTGGTGCACGTGATGAAAATCATTCCGAAACAAATATGACATGTACTTTATCCTTCCCAAAAAAACAAAAACATAAATGCACGAAGACTAAAAAACGAATAAGGGCCAAGACACTCAGTAGTGGGAAACTGACTTAACCAACCAGAAAAATGAAAAATTGATGAAGGCATAGGGAAAAAGAGAGGAGAGGCAGGGGATGAAAACCTAGGTTACAACAGTGACTATGTGGACAAAGTGGCTATGTGGACAAAGTGGTCTAGAAGATGCTTCTAATGAAGCTACATGAAAGTATAACTAAGAGGAAAGGCTCTCTCATTTTAATCACACTTGAGAATATTGAATATCTACAGGTGAATGAGATAACCAAAGGATATCTAAGCCGAATTTCAGATGGAAGGTGAAGTAAATAAGGCCGAAATTCAAGGGAGGATAAATTCTTTTGATGATGCTTTCTAAGGTATGTTATTTACAGGTCATCTCACCATTTTCGCAATAATGTTTTTTTTTTAATGATTCAGACCGTGAAATTGGAAGGACATTGAGGAAACATATCCAAGTAGCTATGGTACAAATTCAAAATTGTGGGTCGTTTTATTTTTGGAGTTACACTCCGTGGAAAATAGGGTTTGTGGCTAGTCCTGAAACTAGTCTAAAACATGTGTTTTGGGTAAAACCGTCATAACTTCTTCATAACAAATCCAAATTCAGTAATACCAAATGTGTTGGTTAGAGTACCATCTATAGTATTATGTGTACAATTTTTAGATCCATACAATAAATATTCTGTGCATGGAACACTCTACAAGTTCTCTCTCTAGAATAAGCCAGAATTCAACAAGGTGTGCCATTTTTTCTATAACTCCTTTTTTGAGAGGTTCCAAGTAGTGATACCTAGAGGAATTGAAAAAAACACACTAAGGAACATTGTGTACTATTTTCATATCTTTATTCATTACAGGTACATAGTTATGATTATTTCAAGTTAGGGTTGTTGACTAATCCAAAACTAGTCATGTGAGTGATCCGAAAAGATCTTTTAAACGACAATGGTTGAGTTATTATGCATGTGTTAAATTACCATTTAGGAAAATTAATGAAATAAGAAGAATTAAGAAGGAAATATGACAACCATATAAACATATATATATCTTAAATAAAGCATGAGGATCAGTAAACCATAAAACACCAAAATGATAACGGAGTTCAGCAATCTTGCCTATGTCTCCGAGCCTTTGTCTCAGTGGGTGAGGCTTTATTATTATGTTCAAATATTTAAAAGTACATCACAACATTGCCAAAAAGGTTACAAAGTGATCTGGTCTTATTCTACCAGATCTCTAGAACCCAACAAAATAGACGACACTAAAAATGAATGACCGGAGCTCCCAGAAATGGCCCGCAAAGGTGCTCTCCTCAATAGCTTCCCTGCATAAAAATGGCTTTGGTTTGGAAAATATTTATCATAAACCTTCTCCGAACCTCTCCCTTGGCTTTAAGAACCCCTAGTTTATATAAATCTGAAGTTGGTAACCATCTTCCAACTTCTCCCCAAGATTTGGCCTCAAAAAGGGCCCAATATCCCCCCAAAATGGGCTAAATCTTCAAAAATTTCTCCAAAAATCATATTATAAAGTTAAAGCTAACTTTATGCCAAAAACAGGGCGTAGCCCCTTTTTTTCTTGGCTCCTGGTCATATGGAGGGTCTCCATGTGGCATCGGGTCAATCCCCTGGTGCGTTGGCCCCCTTTCTGTTTGGATCTTAGTTACGTGTGTGGCCATGTGGCCATAGCTTGGAGCTCCCACACGCTAATTGTTAGTTGTAGACCCTCGATGGAAAATCCCATGGTTAAGCACCTTGGTCAGCGGGCTAGCCCGACTGACTGAGTGCTAAACCATATAAAATGCGCCAAGTAACGAGTTACACGGAGCCGTTCCAATTCATAAACCGTGCCATAAGGTACAAGGTATAGTCACATGGAACACCATTGAACCGAGGGTTGGGGCTATGCCCCCACCCTTTCTCCACCCGTCATATCCAAAATTAAAATTTAAATATATATGGTCACATATACGGTTAAGAAACAAAGTGAGGGAGGCCTAGATAGCCTAGCCCTGCCAAGTCATTCGCCTGGTCAGAGATCATGGGTTCAAATCCGGTGAACTCCAAAAAACATTCCAAAACCTCAGCCAATGAATGGGTGCCACACAGCAGACCGTGTCTAGGCCACGTGGCACTGTACCATATGCCCAAACATGCCACATGTCAATCAACCATTGGTCCACTATCTTCTGAGGTGTCAATCCAGTCACCATCCATTGTACCTGCTACGTAAGTCGTACAAGCATGCCACATCATCAATACAGATGTGCCACATGTCACCCTTGCAGTGGTGGCACATGTCATCCTTGCAGTGGTGCCCCGTCTCACCCTTGTAGTGGTGACACATGTCACTCCCTGATTGGTCCACGTATACCTGCCAAGTCAAAAACCTATCCATGTCACTATATGATCAGCTGCCATGTGTCACCACAAGATGCTTTCACATCAGCATGATGTCAGTGTTGACTTTTTGGCCTATTGACTGTTGACTTTTTCCCTGTTTGGAAAAATGAACAGATCGCTATATCTGGAGCATACGACATTCGTTTGATCCTATTCAAGTTGTGTTGGGATCGTATCGATGAGACCTGTGCACACGTCTATTTTGAAGAGATTATGAGCACTTTGATTTTTAGGCCTTTTTGAGCCCCATCTGGATCCTGGATCCAATTATGGATCACACCTCCCCACTAAATACCTTTTGGTCCCCAAAATGTTACTGACCAGTCATCAAGTCTAGGATAGGCCACCCGACTTTTTCTTTGTCTTTGAACTATGTCCTGTGCACCTGTCTCATCAAGATCAATTGTAAAACAATCATGATAACTGACAGCATATTGTTAGCCATTTGTACCTTGTCACATCTTACTRAAGCCACTATCATCCATGTTGAAAACATTACTAATGATAGCATCCAAAATATGACTCCAAATGAACTGATATGTTTATAATACTTGCACGACATTAGCTTATCTTGAAGCAAAGTGTGATTTATTTTTCATTCTACAATGATCTCTTATTCTTGCTTAAGATCAATTACTTGATTTGAAACAATTATAGGTGCGTTGCTTGCTTGAGCTTCCTTTCTTAATTGTTCCATAGTTTGAAGAGATTTATTTACGTTTAAATGATGAGCATGAACAACATAATCTTGACTTGATTTGGTTAAGTGATATTGATTCTTTTCCCTGTAGAAGATTGCTTTATGATCATACAAGTAAGGACTGCCTAAGATCATTCCAAATTCACTTAGTGGCACCACATCACATGCTACCTCATCCACAAACTTAGATGAAATTGAAAATTTTAATGTGCACTTCTTTGTTATGTGCAATTGATGATTGTTGCTTATCCATTTAAGTGTGTAAGGCTTATGATGCATTTGTGTTTTTAATCCCAATTGTTTAACCAATTCCTATGAAATCAAGTTAGATTGAGATCCACCATCTATCAATGTGTTGACCTTAGTGTACCTCATGATAACCCTTATGTGAAACAATTTACTTATACAATCAAATCTATCACCAATTTTACCTGTCATACCAACCAATGAGACTTTAGATTCATCACCGGAATCCGATCCCAAGTTTGGTGGTTGTGTTGTTGTTGAAACTATTTGCTTCCCTTTCTTCTCTTTAAACCACTTCGGTCTCTTCTTGGGATGCAATTGGCAACAATGGTCCTCATCATTCCCTTATTTCTTGCAATGATTGCAAGAGGGCTTCTCTTCCTTTCTTTCCACTGAATTTTTCTTCTTGTCATACCACTTCCTTTTGTCCTCTTTCCTTGAAGACAATTACCCTGATACACCAAATCTTGTTTTCCCTGCTTCAACGTATGTCACTTGAACAAAAACCTCATCAATATTAGTAGGTCCAAACATGAATACAGTATTCCAAATATGTGCAGGTAAACCTCCTATATACTTCATAAGAGTTTCTTGGGTATGTAAAGCAATGTCTAACATCAATGCCATTTTACGAAATCCATCTGTGTATTCTTGCACCGTTTCTCCCTTTCTTAGTTTAAGATATTTCCATTCAATTAATGCTTTCTCTTTATAACCCAAAGGATAGAATTGCTTTCTAAGTGCAGGAACAAAAACTTGTCATGATGGAATTACATTACCCACTTGTTGCGTGCCATTTTTCAACTTTCTTTTCCACCAGATGAGTGATGTGTCTGCAAGTCTAAGTGATGCCAACTTGATTTGAGTTGCCTCATCCTTGATATATTTCACACTACAATAAACCTCCATCTGTCTGACCCAATTATCAAGTCTCTTTGCATTGACTTCACCATCATACATAGGTAATTCAAATTTCACATCAAGATTTAGTAAAGGCATTTCATTCTTATGTTTATGGACATGTTTCTTTGCAGTGATTTTAAAACTTGAACTTGAAGAAGAAGGAGAAGAAGGAGGTGAAGAAGGAGGTGAAGGAGGAATTTTAGGAGGATTCTCTCCTTATTCACTTTTTCCCTTTGAATATTCACCCGGATTCTGTCTCTTTTGTTCCAAGTAATCCTCATATAAAACCTTCGTCATCTACGACATGGTGAAGAAAGTTTTTCGAAACTCTTTCTCATATTGAGAAAGTCCCTCTTTTGATGCCATCTTCTCGCTTTGAGAAGTTATCTTTCTCAATCAAATCAATGGATTCTCTTCAACAATATCTCCTTCACCACGATGTATATTTTCCTTGGTAATCATGTAAAACTCAAATCCAAATGTCAACCTTGCTCTGATACCACTTGATCCAGAAAGATCTTTTAAACGACAATGGTTGAGTTATTATGCATGCGTTAAATTACCATTTAGGAAAAATAATTAAAGAGGAATAATTAAGAAGGAAATATGATAGCCATATAAACAAATACAAATCTGAAATAAAGCATGAGGATCAACAAACCATAAAACACCAAAATGATAACGGAGTTCGGCAATCTCGCCTAAGTCTCTGAGCCTTTGTCTTAGTGGGTGAGGCATTTGTATTTTTGTTCAAATATTTAAGAGTACATCACAAAAGTGACAAAAAGGTTACAAACTGATCTATTATTTTTCTACCAGATCTCTAGAACCCAACAAAACAGATGACAATGAAAACAGATGACCGGAGCTCCTAGAAATGGCTCGCAAAGGTTCTCTCCTCAATAGCTTCCCTGCATAAAAATGGCTTTGGCTTGGAAAATCTTCAGCATAAACCTACTCTGAACCTCTCCCTTGGCTTCAAGAACCCCTATTTTATATATATATGAAGTTGGTAACCATCTCCCAACTTCTCCCCAAGATTTGTCCTCAAAAAGGGCCCAATATCCCCCAAAAATGGGCTAAATCTCCAAAAATTGATCCAAAAATCATTGAAAAATCATATTATAAAATTAAAACCCACTTTATGCCAAAAACAAAGCATATCCCCTTTTTTTCTCGGCTCCTGGTCATATGGACGGTCTCCATGTGGCCTCGGGCCAATCCCCTGGTGCGCTGCCCCCCTTTATGTTTGGCTCTTGGTTACGTGTGTGGCCATGTGGAAATAGCTTGGAGCTCCCATGCACTAATTGTTAGTTGTAGCCCCATGATGGAAAAGCCCATAGTTAAGAACCTTGGTTAGTGGGCTAGCCCGACCGACTAGGTGCTAACCCATATAAAATGTGCTAGGCAACGAGTTACACAAAACCATGCCAATTCATAAACCGCGCCATAAGGTACAAGGTATAGTCACATGGAACATCATTGAATTAGGGGCTGGGGATATGCCCCAACCCTTTCTCCACCCATCATGTCCAAAGTTCAACTTTAAATATATATGGTCACATATACAGTTAAGAAACAAAGCAAGGGTGACCTGGCTAGCTCGGCCCTGCCAAGTCATTCTCCCGGTCGAAGGTCAGGGGTTCAAATCCAGTGAACTCAAAATGTTTTGCCAAAACTTCAGCCAATGAATGGGTGCCACATGGAAGCCCATGTCTGGGCCACGTGGCACCATACCATATGCCCAAACATGCCACGTGCCAATCAACCATTGGTCCACTATATTTCGATGTGTCCATCTAGTCACCAACCACTGTACCTGTCACGTAAGTCATACGAGCGTGCCACATCATCAGTACGAATGTGCCACATGTCACCCTTGTAGTGGTGACATGTTTCACTCCCTGATTGGTCCACGTATACATGCCACATCAACAACCTATCCATATCACTTTATGGTCAACTGCCACATGTCACCTCCATACACTGCCACATCAACGTTGACTTTTTGGCTCGTTGATTGTTGACTTTTTGCTTGTTTAGCAAAATGAACAGATCATGCTATCTGGACCATACAACATTTGTTTGAGCCTGTTCAAGTTGCGTTGGGTTTTTATAGACGAGGCCTACGCACACATTGATTTTGAAGAGATTTTGAGCACTTTGATTTTTAGGCCTTTCTGAGCCCCATCTGGCTCCTGGATCCAATTATGGATCAGTGAGACAAAAGTAAAGTTTGATGATAATGATAATATCTTGTTGTTAAACTTAAGGAAGTTTTCAGGTATGTGATCATATAGACCAGGTATATTACAGAGTTATAAATTAGATTTGGATGATGAAATTGATGAGGGATTTTGGTTGAGGTTGAGGTATAGGTTGGTGCATGCTTGATGCACTTGTTTATGGTACAAGTTGATTACAGGTTGTTTGGTACAGGTTGGTGCATGTTTGATGCACTTTTTTATGGTACAGGTTGAGTACAGGTTGAGGTATAGCTTGATGCATGGTTGATGAATGGTTCAGGTTATTGGTATAGGTTGTTTGGTGCAGGTTGATTGGTACAGGTTTACAACATTATATCTCACAGTGATAGTGTGACAGTGGTTCCATCATTCTACTTATACATCAGGGTGGTTGGACGTGGAAATGACAAGTTGATTGGTACAGGTTTACAATAGTATATCTCAAAGTGATAGTGTGACAATGGTCCCATCATTATACTTATACATCAGGGCGATTGGACAGGGCTAAACAAGTAGTTGTAGCCGGAGAACATGTTAGGGTCCTAACCCGCACATAGGTAGAACAATATATTCGGATGTAATAAAGGTCAATATTAATAGAGCCTTTTAATAAAATAGAATAAGTCGAATGTAAGAAGACCTAATAGAAGCTTCCGCTTCTAGAAGGATCTTCCTCTAGATGCTTCTTTTGATAGACATATTTAGTATAAATAGGAGGTCAATATTAATAGAGCCTTTTAATAAAAATAGAATAAGTTTTAATGTAAGAAGACCTATTGTGAAGCTTCCAGCTTCTAGAAGGATCTTCCTCTAGATGCTTCTTCTTTCGATAGACATATTTAGTATAAATAGGAGAGTCGAGGGTATGAGAACCCTGTCACTATAATTGCTTAATTGATTTTAAACAACCAAGTGAAACATAAATTATCAACCTGTGGAAGTCTTTATTTCAAAGATAGCCACGCACCTGTGATATGCTCAATTCCAAAGCGCCTTAGTGTTGTAGTAAATAAATTATACTAATTATTTCTGATGAATCTCTGAATTAAATCACAGTGAAAGTAACCTCTATTGCAATTCCTTAAATATCAATCTAAGAATCCCGGATTACATTAAAATAACACTTGTAAATTGGTGCTGAAACATCTATTATGCAATCGAGAACAGGACCTTTACTCAAATCGTAGGACTCCCAAAGATAACAATATTTCATGGGAACAAAGAATGCAGAAAACAATTAACTCTATCTAACAGAGAACAAAAGCACTCAGCCTTCGGCTTCAAGTAGGAGCCTTGAGCCTTACTTCCATTTTAGCACACTTGTGAAGTTGAGGTCTGCTGAGAACAGGGCAGTCTGATTCTTCTTCTCGAAAGGGATCTCTAACCCAGCCAAGCAACACCAAGGAAAGTATACAGTGAACGGGATGTTTTGGTTCTTTCTTTTCTAAGTAGGAACCCTTAATTCAATCCTCGGATAAATACACTTGCAGAGGTAAAGGAAACCTACGTAAGATAAGGTAAATTTCGGCCTCCCCGAAAGGTGAAATCAATCTTTTAACCAAACTCGCTAGCACACTGCAGGTAAAGGAAGCTTCCGCTGTGGTTCAGTAATTGGGTTCCTTCCGCCCGGAAAGGTGAACCTTTAACCGTAACCCTCCATAGTACACTCATAGCTAAAGAAATGAATTCTGCTGTAGGTTATGTTATTCATCCCTTCGTCTGAAAGTAACGACCTTTTAACCACCGCTAGTCTCCTTTAAATTCATCACACAAGATTGCCGGAGAAAAGAATTACAAATTCCATTCAATAACCAAGACAAAGTCAGTATTGTTTCAAAGAAAAGCAAATCTATGAAAACAAGCAGCCAAAGAAACTAATAGCTTTAAACAAAACATGAATGTGAATTGACATTAATCTCTAACTAATGGTGAATCTTGTGATGAAGGTGAGCCCTCCATTCTCACAAGATTCCTCTGAAAATCTAGAAGGATACTCAAAGCGCCTTGTATTCATCCTGTCAAATATCACATTACAAATCGGAAAGATCGAACACGTCCCCGCTTCTCCTCGTGTGTTGTTTCAATGTATCAAAACTTCGAGATTAATGGTGATTTCCGATTTAAAAGAGGAAATCCCTTTGATCATTACAATGCATATCAATCCTATCCTAAGTCGGATCTTCTTCTAAATCAGCATAGGATGTCCTTAGTCTCACGAACCTAATGCTATTACAGAACCGAATAAGATATTGCTGTTACTACCGGTGTAACATCTTCTTCTCGTTGTTGTGGATGTTGTTTCAGCATCACAATTCATGGGTTGTTTCATCCACGTGAATTGTGCTCTGACTGTTGACCGTTGACTATGTCGGCTTCCTTGTGTTTCAACATACCGCTTCTGCTCAAGTAGCTCGTGTTTCAAAGATCTACAACTCGACCGGTGGTAATTAGTTCCTTGTTTCAAGATCTTGCACTGAACCGCGGTGTAACAAAATTGTTTCAAAGAACTGCGAACTCTGACCGTGTAGCAAAATTGCGGTGGTTTTAGCATCAGTTCTCGTGTTTCAGCAATCCATGCCTTGGACGCTTTCCTCGTATTTTAAAGAATCAAGGGTCTTGACGCTCTGTTTCAGCATTAGGCCTTGAATGCAAATCTGCACCTTTGGACACTTATGCATTTCTAATCAATGGTTAAGTATGAGAGTGATGTAAAAATATTATGCAAAAATGATAAACATATAGTAATGAGAAGGGCTGCCAGATACCTTTGAGATGAGATCAGATGAAGGGATAGTATGAGTCTAAATGTAGGTGATCAAGAGTATAATGATGGAAAAGTATAGGCAAAGGTACATTGTGTGGTCCTAACATCCCCTTACCTACAGGTGTTGTACGTCCTTCCTCAGTATCCATTCGAATCGTAGTCTTGATACCGACTCTCATCATGTAATTACTCAAGCAGTATTCCCAAGGTAATCAGTTCTGGTTGGCATTTTGAACCCCGGACCCGGCCATAGCCTTTGCCGGGTCATTCTCTACTTTCCAGGTAATTTATAACCGACTTTGATATGTTTCCTATTGGTGTTCGAGAGAAAGTAATTTGTACTCCCATCCAGCTTTTATAATAAATGTTCAACAATAATCGGATGGGGCCGGTACCTTAGAAATTGTCATTTCTAAGTTGGCTCTGACAAAAGGATTGTGCCGTTGTTCTTTTTCTCAGAGATTGTCAGCTAAAAATGTTGTTAACTGGAGGGCGTGAATCTCTATGGCATGGATGTTTATTTTATTCTTGAGTACCATCGATCGTAGTCAGTTGAACATGCTCAACACCCTCGTTTCCTTTAAGACCATAATATTCTCGAAATGAATCGGGTCACTGTTCGGCTCCAATCCGTAGAGTTTATTGTCTTGTAATTCTGCATACCAAAAGTCACCGCCACAAAACTGGACAAAGAAAGAAGTAATTGCTCTGAGTTGAACATCTCCACAAGAGGATTTATATTGAGCAACCGCTTTCGAATAGCCTCATTGTGGAAGTATGCTTCACATAAGAGGTGTTGGTCCCTGGTGGAGGCTGCTAGAAAAGTTTTTGACAAAATTTGTTGGTTGTATAACTTCATGGATTTGGCTCCTTCTATAATTGATTTAATTTGGAACCATGTGAGTCTCTATGAGAAATAAAGAATAGTTACAAGATGGTTTCCTAGTGGCCATTAGTTTCTGCATCAAATCAAAAGATCGATCGTACTTCATCTTTAAATATTTGTTCTTCTTCGAGTTCACTCTAAATTCCTGGCGTGTCAGTCCAATGCTTCCCAATTTGAGAAGGTGTGGTTCATCCAGACTGCTTTGTGCACTTGCGCATGTTGGCTTTCTAGGTTCAAAGATACCCTTCCATTTCTCAGATTTCGCCTCTCATCCCATAACCCAGAAGTCCGAAGTTTCAAAGATGGGGAAGTAGTTGGATTAGGCAGGGTTTGAGTAGTCTGTTCTTTGGAAGTGGAGAGGTTGATTTGACTAGGAGGTGTAACTCTTCCATGGGCACTATACTTTCACGTACCTTGTTGACAAATGTGAGGGATCTCTTCCGACTCGAAGAGCATGTTGGTTCTTGTGTTGCAGCCAGTTCACCTTGATTTTATGAAATCACCGGGTTCTTGTGTTGCAACAGTGTTTGATAGGAACCCTACCGGTTCTTGTGTTGCGCCAGGTTTATTTTGACTTCAAAAGGGAAGGAGGGTGCTGCCTCCGTAGTGGCACTTTGAACCACTTTATACCCTCACCTCGATAATAAATATCTCCCGTGATTACAAGACATATTCTTTGCTTATGCTTTCTGTAGTTTGTTCTATCGGGGTTGCTATACGGCTTGAGGTGTATGAACTGAGTTCCTTTTCAAATGTTTTCCGATTCACAATTCTTGCTGATATGCTTCCACTGAGACTTTAAAAGTTGTTTTCCTCCAAGACATCGGCCATTGTTTGTTTGGATTAGAGGTGACTGGTTCTTGTGACTGCCATGTACTTCGCTGAGTCGATGCTTGTGGAGCAATGATAGAAATGGCAACTGATGCCCGTGTTTCAGCCTCCTGGTGAAGGGAGAGTAGTGTTTCAACACCCCCAACTGACTCAATCTCAATGTCGATATTAGTGGTCGGTTCTTGTGTTTCAGCTTACCTGGATGTTGTGTTACAAAGATCCTGGTCTCGCCAGATTCCGTAATTAATTTCAATATCGCTATTGGTTCTTGTGTTTCAGCCTTAATCGATGGGTAGTTGGTTATGTTTCAGCTACCAAATGCAAATGATGTCCGGGCTTCTGATACCTCAACTCAATTGAATGTCACCTACCGGTTCTGTGTTTCACTGCGGGTTGTTTCCCTGTTTCCATGGTCGGTTTCGTGGTGGCCCACTGAGTGAGTAGCTGTTTAAGCTATTTTATATGAGGCAAATGGTGTTACAATATCCTGGGCAACTGGTTCTGTAAGAAAATACCGTACGCAATAGGCAAAGATCTGGGGGTTGGAAAAGTTGGAGGTGGACGGGGCATTAGTCAGATTGGTGGAGCATCTAGAGTAGTGGTCATCGGGGGTGGTCTTGTGGAGGCTCTTATTCACTTTATCCGTAAGAAAGGTGGTGCGGGGAGCTTGTTTCCATTTTCATGGAGGCCTTTCTTTGATGATGGGACACGCCGATTTCTCCGGTTCTATCATCACCGAAATCGTGAAGGGCTGAGTGGAAGAATTGGTAAGCAGATGCAATGATTCGTGTATGGTAGGGGACCGACCGACTAGTTGGTTCTGGGAGGTAATATGGGGTACTTCTAGAACGCCTTGGAGCGGCGACGCCAGGGGAATTTCAGCAATGGCTGGTGTTTGTGGGTGGAAGAGCCATCGGGGGTTTTGCTTAGCAAAACCCCTTTGAATGAGTAATTGGACAAGGTGATGGTGGGTGAGTGATAGTGGTGGGATCTTTTTCCATAATGCATGCTAATGTGCCATATTCTTTGCCAATGTTCTGTGCCAGTCAATATGGAATATTGACCTTTCTATTATGTCTTAAATGAGAAAAGCAAAAGGAAATCGTGCTGAAAGACTACCTGATAGCGACCTTCGGAGGTCAGGTAGTGCTTTTGATGAATCAGCAACCTCCTACTACTCTGGGTGGTAGTGAACTGAAATAACGTCACTTTAGTGCCAATTCTTTTCTCCCCGGCTTAGGAAGAAACTCAGTTGGACATCCCTCGATGACATGCTTCCTGGGATGAACTCCGTCGAGTTATCAATGGGGAGGTCAGACCTCCTCGACATGTCTCTTGCCTCACAGATTCTGGGATGTTTGGCACGAAGAATGGTTCTCCAATATTTCGGGCGAATCGTAGTACTGCCCATTATATCCCTTGAACTCGCTGAAGTAATTAAGCCACCGCTTGCTTGAAGATTTGATGTTATTGATAGTGCTCGAGAATTGGTGGTGGCGGTACCTTTTGCGACATAACTCTCCCATGGCTACTAGCTTAGTAAGATACGGCGTCGAGAGTTTGTGTATCAACCCTGGTAAGTTTTCCTAGGGTTTCATGTGAATAATGGTTAAATGCTAATAAAGGTAATAAAATGGGGATGGCGGCGATACAATCGGAGGAAATGATGGTATTATGGATTTGACATACCTCCCGTTAAGTGCGATTCGTAATAATGGCACTTAAATGGTCTTAATGGCTTAAAATATTTCTCATTAACTATAGTCTAACTAATTACACAATATTTATGCATTCCTCAGCTTCAATACTATTTGGTTTGTTCTGCCAACTAGATATCATGCTTGTTCGGGGTGATGCTGTTATGGCGGCGGATTTAGATCATGTCACAGCCTTCTGTTTGAAATATCGTTTGGGAGCGAAGAAGCTTACTGACGGATGATGGTAGAAGGCGGGTGTTTCAACAACAAAGAAGAATGAAACAATTGTTGTGGATGAATAACTGTTGTTGCATAGGTGTTTCAAAGATCGAAGAAAATGAAAAAGTAATCGAACGATGGTGTTTCAAAGATCGGAAGAAGTCAATCATGCTAAATAGTGGTGTTTCAACATCGCGGAAATCAAGAAGAGCACAAATGGCAGAAAGCTTGTCTCTTTGAAGAAAAAATCACTTCCATAATTTCTTTGATTCGATCCCGCAGTACCGACTGTAGGGATCTGATATTTTGATAGGGATTATTAGTAAATGTAATCTAATCTAATCTAATCTAATCTTAATACTAAAGGAAATCTTAAAATAATTAATTGTTACTAGGTAGAAAACCCCCTCAACGAAAAGAAAATGAGCATCCGCCATGCAAGTGGCCTTAAAATATTCTTTAGGAAATGGGCTTCTGAGCAGATCTGAGTCATGACCATTTACAAGTAACGAGTTCTCGAGTCATCAATAAGGAGCCTTTATCGCTCCATTATTATTAGGAAAATCGCGGGTTCACTTCGAAGATCCTAACCATCTTTGTGCTGAAGTTTCCTTTGAAATTTTGAACCGGAATCATACAGAAAAGCCCACTACCTTTTTGAACCGCTTGTTCTTGATATCTCTTTGTCATGCCATCGGTGGATCTTCACGTTGAATGGCAGCTTGTTTGTCGAATAACGGTATTTTCCTCTAGTTCATTAAGTCGCCGCAACTGGTCATTTCGGCATCGGTTAGATCAAGGTTGGTACTAAAGTACCTTAAGGTTTTTATTTCAAATTCCACAGAAAGACAACACTCTTTCCATGTATCAATAGCCTATAGGGAGAAAATCCTGTGGTTTTTCTCCAGGTAGTTCTGTAGGGCCCATAATGCTTCAAGGAGTCTGCTGGACCAATCCTTTCTACTTTCCTTCACTATTTCTTTTGTGAGAATGGTTTCTATTACTTTGTTTTTGCTTCCACCCTCGGCCCATTGTCAGTGGTATGTCAGTATCATTCTCTACCTAATACATGATATTTCAAGGGTGGATTTGAACCCGCATGAGAAGAGAAAGGAGGTCCTCCATCCCAGAACTAACTCTCGCATTCCAATCTGGTGAAGATGTTTTTGAATAAGAATTTTATAACTTCTTCTTCGGTTGCTTTGTGGAGTGCCTTGGTTTCCACCCATTTGTCATGTAGTCCGTAGACCAATATATAAACTTTTGATTGGATGGATGGTTTGATGGGTCCCATGAAATATAAGGTCCATCTTCAAAATGGTTCAAGTCACTCACCGGGTTTAATGGCATTTCATCTCTATGATTGGTTGGCCTACTCTTTGGCAACCATCACAGGCCTTGACATATTTCCCCTTGCATCTTTGAAGAGTGAGGGCCAATAGTACCCCATCCCAAGAATTTTATATGTCGCTCTTGTCATGAAATGCCCTCCACAAGGGTCATCATGACAAGCTTTCAATATATCATATACCCTACTCCTCAATCCCTTTGGATTTCTTTGATCAGCTCCTCAGATGAAAGGTACCCACTTATCCAACTATACCGAAAGTAACTTGATGAACAATACTTCTCTTCTCCTCTAGAGATAGGTGGTGATGGTAACTTCCTCGCATCCAAATAATTAGCAATATCCATTCTCAAGGTGAGTGAGCGGTAAATCGCGAATAAATATTCATCGAATGAATCATCCACTGGTTATCATCATTAATTGTCAATCGAGACGTAGAAATCGCTAGTACATTCTCTTTCCGGTTCATCTACAATTGTTATATCAAATTCTTGCAATAATAACAACTTATCCGGTGACTCTAGCATTTGTAATAGGTTTATTCATTGGCATTTGATAGCCGAGTGATCAAGATAATAAAAGTAGAATAGCCAAGAGAGGTACGCCCAAATTTATTAATCGTGATAAATAATTGTTAGAATTCTCTCCGTGGATCAGATAATTGAGTTCGCTAGGGACATGTTCTTGTCATGAAATATATAAAGATAAGGGAGATGATCTTCTTCCCGTCCCAAAACAAATTCTATGTTGTCTAAAGCATCTGAGGATATGTGAAAGGGGAGTGTCCAATCAGGTCCCTAAGGATAGGGGTTGTAGATAACTCATCCTTCAGTGTATTAAATGCTTCTTCACAAAATTATTCCAACTAAATTCAAAGACTTTCATCAGTAACACAAACAGTGGGAGAAGCTATTTTGGAAGTTCCTAATAAATCTTCTATAGTATCCAAAGTGTCCTAAGAAACTTTTCACTGCTTTGGTCTTGGGAGCAGTAGGGTCCTTAATGACTTGTATTTGGATGGGTCTATTCAATTCCTTGAGATGAGATAAAATGGCCAAGCACTATCCCCCACCATCATCATATGGCATTTTGTACTTCTAAGGAAATTTGGGTTTGTATACATCTTTTAAGTACATTCTCAATATTCTCCCTTAAACGTTCACCATAAGGGAGTAAAGTCATCCATAAAAATTCCAATAGAGTCATTAAGCATGCCCTTTAAAAAATTCCCAAAACTGCCATTTGGAAGGTTATTGGTGCATTACATAGTCCAAAATGGAAGGACTCTCAGAAGTGCTGTCTCATATCGGGGAAGGTGGTTTTATCTCTTTGATCTTGAGGTGCACTTTAATCAAGTTGTACCCAATCAGTGTCCATCTAAAATGAGAAAATTTCTTCCATTAAACTATCTAAACTCTTGATCAATGAATAACAGCTGGAAAGTGGTCTTTCCGAAAGTGGCTTTATTTAAAGCTCAGAATCCACACTCTCCATTTCCGCTCTTTAGGAACTATTACTACCGGGACACCCATTCATCACCGGATATAGTATATATAAACCTTGCATTAAGCAATTTTGGAAGTTCTTCCTTCAGGATTTCTCTTTGGTTTGGGTTCATTCGTCGCTGGGGGGGACAGATTGGTCGACAATCTTCTTTAATATATACTCTGTGAGTACAAAGGTCAGGATAGATGCCCTTCATGTCTGTGTAAACCCATACGAATGCTTATTTATTTTCCGGCACTTCATCAACTCCGTTGTGTTTCAAAGATCTCACAACAAGTGGTTTATATTTAATGATTTGCCAGTTCCTTCTCGATCGTATGTTTTGGAGAAGATGGTTTTAGGTGTTTGAGGTGGGCTTTCCGAATCCCAGGTTTTCTTTGATTATCAGATTCCATTATTGCAGTTAATTGATATGAATTTGTGGAGTGACAGGATGGGCTCGCGAACAGTTATTGATGATTTCTATCCCCGTGAGTTTTTCGTGAAGTTAAAGCTTGTCCATTAGTCGGTGAGGTTGAGTAGGTTGGATCCTCAAAGTCTACCGCAAACGGAATTGTCATTACCGGGCTGTAAGTGGTAATGAGGATAAAGTGTAAGCCGCTTCGTTTCATAACCATTTGAAACTGTCATTGAACCTGATCTACAGCTGATAAAAGCATCTTACACTTTATCCTCATTCTACACCCCTGGCCAGTAATTAGAGGGTGGCCCCCCAACTTTGTTTTATCGCAACACCGTGAAATCAACGGATAAATTCCAGATTCCACGATATGCCGGTGGTCTTCAATGATTCCTTCGGGTTTAATGGTGGAACCATCAGCCAATTCTAGGATGGTAGGGTTTTCTCTGACTTCATATTGTAATCAGAAAGTGTTTCAAAGGTCTCAAAGTCAGCGATATTGATGGTTGCTTCTAGGTCTACCAGACACGAGACATTTGTTTTGCCAACTTGTAATCAGAACGGTAGGTGGCTGATCGCCATATTTGATCAGAGTTTCCCCGACATTAATGCAGCATGCATCTCCCTTAACATGGACCTATAGATCCTTAGTTTTCCCACTGTGATTTTGGACACTTATATCTCTCATTGTCCTAGCATAAATAGGTAATGTCACGGAGTGTTTGTGGGTGAGGGAATTTTAACATATAAATTTTGTAATTCTAGAAGATACAGCACGGGCGGTTCAAAGCTTTTGTTATGCTAAACTGGAAATGGTGTTTGTTTCAAAGAGCATTGTTGAGAGGATGATTGTACCTTTTCAAATGCATCATGCTCGCGGTGTGTTTCCTTTTTGTCAGGAGAGGTAACATCACCTATGGTAGGTTCCACTATTCTCCTAGGTCGAAGATGTATCATTGCATTGTTTAGGGAGGAGGGAAAGTGTGGGTCGGTTATAAATGTCAATGCACCTAATAAACTCTTTATTATTCTCATTGGGTTAGTCACTGTGCATCGGGTCTCACTGCTTGACAATTGAGGAGTACCCGCTACCGGCAAGGAGAGTGGTTGTGACAATGGAGGTAATTGATTTTGAAAGGCATGTTGTTGTCCTCTCCAATTTTGATTCCACCGACTGGAGCATAGTTCCTGTTGTTGTGGAGGCCAGGTGGTCCATGTTGAGGGATCAACAAGTGGGTTATTTGGTCGCATGGGTGTGGGTAAGTTTTATTGCATGGGTGTGGGTAAGTTTGTTGCATGGATGGATAATTCGTTTGATTATATTGCATTTTGATTGTAAGTGGGGTAACCCATTTGATTGAAAGCAGAGTAATTATTCCAACGATTAGTAAATGGAATGTTAGAGTTCATACCTTGTCCCTGGTTTCCATTGTCTCCCTTTGAGTCATCATATAGACATCTTCTTCATCCGCTATTGCAATGTCGCTTTTAATCCTCGTAAAGATGGACAATTTGGGTATCAAGGATCTTTTGTCACAAATAGTGCAGATAGGTTTCCTCATTCAAAGGGACATTCTCAAGTGCTTATCTCGCGATTGAGACAAAAGATAGACAAGTACGTCATTTCGCTGTTTTTCTTAATCAAGGTATCTTTTGTGAGGCAAACGAGCTTATCATTTCTATTTTAAAATATTCAATTAGATTACCTATCTCGGCTCTTTAAGTTGCTCCCACTAGTCGATTGACTCTTGAAAATGTGTTATCCCTCATCAGTTCAACTGCTTCTAGAATCTCCCTTGAACATCTTTTGCATAATTCGATAATTTCTATCATATGATTCCTTGATATGTCCCTTTCCCAAGCATGTTCAAGATATCCAGAGAGTCATCCCTTACCCCTTAATAAAATAGTTTTGAGGATATCCCTACTATCAGATGATCACCTGATCTTTGCATTGTATTGAAGCCTCTCTACAAAGTCTTCTAGATTCTCGCTCTCTTTCTCTCGTATCATTTTAAATAGCTCCTCCCTCTTTTCTCTCGCTCTACAAGTAGGTCCCTGCATTTGTTCTGTAAAATTTATACTTCATTTGGTCCCAAGTTGTGATTACATGGCCTCCAAGGCTCATAAACCATCTTTTAGTGCATTCCCTTTAGTGTTGTTGGAAATAAATTCAGTTTCTGAGCATTAGAAACATAATCATAACTTTAAGCATAATATATCACCAAATAAATTATCTGGATCCTCCAAGATGTCCCAAAATTTGGCAATGCTTCAGAGTGGGATGTTTTTCATGGGCTTCTCCTATAGGGATCTCCACAGGGAAATCCTAATGTAGAAAAGAATTTTCATCTTTTACCTCTCCTTCGTGATCTACCTGCTCTCGATGACTAAAATACTCATCCATGTTTCCTCCTGTCACTCTCCTCACAGACTTGCTTTATCCTCAATGTCTTCTACTGGCTTCTGTACTGTCTCTGAGCTCCAAACTTCTTTCCCCGTTCAAAAAAATGCCCTAATGAGGGTCGGGAATTCTCAGTTTTGAAGATTTCCACTAGCTAGACCTGTACTCCTTGATGTAATATCGCCTATGAAAGTCTCTTCTTCCTCCTTCCTTCCCTTGCCAATCATGGTTTAGATTCTCTTTGGGTCTTTGGGTCTTCATGCATTCTTATTATCTAAAGAAAAAAATAAATCACAAGTGCTTTTGAAAACTATAGCTATCTTCCCTAACGGCGCCAAAATGTTGGTCACTATAATTGCTTAATTGATTTTAAACAACCAAGGAAACATAAATTATCAACCTGTAAAGTCTTTTATTCTTCAAAGATAGCCACGACTGTATATGCTCAATTCCAAAAGCAGCTCTTTAAGTGTTGTAGTAAAGAAATTATACTAATTATTTCCACTAAAGCTCTGAATTAAATCAAAGAAAAGTAACATCCCTATTGCAATTCCTTAAAGATCAATCTAAGAACTCTAGATTACATTAAATAACACTTGCAATGGGAAAAGAACATCTATTCCGCAATCCGAGAATAGGACCCTTACTCTCAAACAGACTTCATCATTAACACTCTTTTCATGGAAACAAGAATGCAGAAAACAATTAACTCTATCTACCGTAGGAACAAAGCACTCAGCCTCTTTCTCGGCTTCGCAAGGAGCCTTGAGCCTTACTTCTATTTTAGCACACTTAGTTGAGGTCCAGCAGAATGTGGCAATCCTGGATTCTTCTTTCCTCGAAAGGTGGATCTCAACCCAGTCAAGTTAACACCAATGGAGTCTACAGAGAATAGGATGTTTTGGTTTTTTCCTTTCCAGTGTAGGAAACCTTAATCCAATCCCCGGCTAACACACCTGCAGAGGTAAAGGAAACTCCACAGAAGATAAGGTATTGTAGTTCCTTTCTGTCTGATGTGAAACCACCTCAAATCAAACTCCTAGCTAGCACACTTGCAGAGGTAAAGGAAGCCTACAAAAGTCTAGGTAATTGGGTTCCTTCCTGTCTGAGCAGGTACTTTTAACCAAGTCTCTGGCTATCATACTTGCAGGGATAAAAGGGGTTTTACAGAAGACAAGGTGTTGTGTTCCCTTTCTGTCTGAGCAGGGAACTTTAACCAATTCTTTGCTAGTCTCTTAAATTCATCACACAAGATTGCTGATAAAGAAATCACAAATTCCATTCAATAACCAAGACAGAGTTCCAGAGGTGTTTCAAAGAAAGCAAAAATCTATGAAAAATGTTGTTTCAAAGAAAGCAAAATCTATGAAAATGTTGTTTCAAAGAAACGCATTTAAAACAAAAACATGAAATCAGAATTAACACACTTCTAACTAATGGGTGAATCTTGTGGATGAAGCAGGGCCCTCCCTTCTCACAAGATCTCCAACTAAAAGCTAGAAGATACCAGCAGCCTCATATTCATCCTATCGGGGAAATATCATACTACAAATGTTAATATAACACGTCCTTCTCCGGTACTGCTTCCAACGTATCAAAACTCGATATTTTCGAATGGTGATTTCCTCCTCGATTTAAAGAGGAACCTTCATCATTACAATGCATATTTCAATCCTATCCTAAGTCGGATCTTTCTAAATCACATAGATGTCCTAGTCTCACGCAACCGAATAATGCTATTACAGGAACTTAATAAGATATTGTTGTTAAAGTACCGTGTAATGCTTCTTCTTTCATTGCTGATGTTAGCTTAACATCGCAATTCACGTGTTTCATCCACGGAATTGCTTGACCTGCTGGACCACCGGCTCATGTCGGGTTTCCTTGTGTTTCTTATCGCTTGCCGCTAGCTCGTTTTAGCATTCTGCGAATCGATCAGGTACTAGTTCCCGTGGTTTCCCAAAGATCTTGCGACCTCTAACTGCGGTAAATATTCTGTGTTTCAAAGAACGCAACCTCTGACCATGTAGGCAGCCTGTTTCAAAGATTGCCTCAGAGCCAACAACGACTTTGGACAGCTTCAGAAAGCCAAAGAATCCATGCCTCGGGATACCATAAAGACAGGGTCTTGAATGCAAATCTGCACCTTTGGACACTTATGCATTTCTAATCAATGGTTAAGTAATAGAGTGATGTACTAGACATGCAAAACAGATTAAATATATAGTAATGAGAAGGGACGCTATATACCTTTGAGATGATCAGATGCAAAGCATATGAGTCTAAATGTAGGTGATCAAGAGTATAATGATGGCAAAAAAGTATAGGCAAAAAAGGTACATTGTGTGGTCCCACAAACCCTAGCTTGATATTATTGTAATAGAGCTCTGTACTACTAGAGGTTTCCCCCCTCGAAGAGGCTCCCCCAACATTTCTCCCTTTAATCAAAGTGTTATTTCTATTGTTATTCATATATAATTCCAGTGTTATTGTGGTGATTTTGTTCTGCTTATATTGTTGTTATTTTTCCATTTCTAGCATTTTATTTTTGTTCTTCATACTTTTATATCCTGTATATTACAAGTGGTAGAAGAGTATTTTCCTATGTAAATTGTGGGTTAAATATTTTTCAAGGTAGAGACGAGTCTTCACGCCTTTTAAGCCACGAGATCTATCATTACGCAGTATAAACCCATAGTTGAGGGATTCATACACAGAAGAAATACAAGTGGGTACTTAAGCTTAACATTTGTTGGCCACCCTTTGTAACCCCTGTTGGTACACCATCGAGTGGTAGTGAATCGACAAGACCGTGGTAGCCGCATAGGCCTAGATTACTTGAAGCCCTTTTTAGATAAAATGATCTATCGTCATTGTTGGTAGTGCTACCGGTGAAAAACACTTGAAAGTATAATCTCTAGTACCTGGGTAGCCAAGTAGTATGGCTAAGGGTATGGTCTAGCCTCATTAGTTAGTGACCTGAGATAATGGGCCAAGTACCACTATTGGACCTCCCGTGACGATATCATAGAGCTATAGAACACGACAAACCCTTGTCTGTATAACCCTTGAATACCTAACCCTTGGGGACAGTAGAACATAAACAAATTAAAAATTACAAGATCTATCACAAGAACCTGTCTGCTACAAATCACTACAAATTTTTACCTGTTAATAATTTGGGTATTTCATCACTACAAAATTCTTCTTCAACCGAGTGTAACTCCTAGGTGTAAAAAAAAAAAATAAATAAATAAAATGTTAAAAAGTCCAAAATTTTTGTACCATTATTTAAGACCTATTCCATTGATTCATCTCTTCTCCCTCTTATCACATTCATACATATCATTTTTCAAGAAAAATTTGACCCTAATTCTCAGCTTCCATTTCAGCCTCTTGTCATCATGGCCTATACATCGTAGCCAAGACCTAGAAGCTCACTTCAATACCTTGCAATCTAATTTCAATCTAGACCAACAAGAAGTGAAACAACTCTGAAGGCTAATGTTTCCACCATCAATATAACCATTTAGTTCTCAATGGAGGAAATCAACAAGACTTGACTACCTAGATTGAATATGTTGTTTCATGTTCTGCACCAAGATGCATATCCCCACAGATAACCCTTTATCTAACCCACCTTCATATACTAAAGCTGAACATTCCTCTAACTTTCAATACAATCACTTTCTGACTCCACGCTTTCCACTAAAAGTGGGGATGTGACCAAATTTGATGGCTCAGATCCCACTAGTCGGGTAACCAAATGGAACATTATTTCTCTTTATACTCTATTGCTGCATGACTGGCCAAACTCCCATGGTGTTCTCCCATCTAGGATCAAGAACGCTAAGTAATGGTGGCACCGAGAAAAACTTCAAGGGCAGGTATATTTTCTTGGACACACTTTGTGGGAAAGTTTTATGAATGCTTTGACACCTGACACCAACCATTTGGGTCAGCTTTGACAAAGTTGAAACAATCAGAATCGTTGAAGACTTTATAGTCGCTTGATTGGATTTTCTGGATAGAGGGCATGTTTGATGCCTTTTCTCGAGAGTGTTTTATCGGCTATCTGCGATGAGATTTAGCTCCATGTCTCATGGTTTGGCATCAAAGTTAAGTGGAGGCTATTAAAAGAGATAAATAAGAACAATAAGTTGTATCTTCTCAAACCGAAAACCCTCCTTTATCACTCACACTAAACCAGAATCCTACTACCCCCTTCGTTCCACTAAAGATACAAAATTGACTAAGTATCAAATGGTTGAATGCCAACTCAAAGGCCTTTTGTTATAATTGTGATGACAAATACTCTGTACACAAGTGTAAGGAACCAAAGCTTTGTATGGTAATCTTGGAGGATATTTTGGAAGAGGATGCTGAAACTCCCCTTGTGTCTAAGCTACCTGAAGCCACTGACATAACCACTCCCTCATACCCTCCCGAAGTTGAACCGATTATTTCCCTCAATTTTCTCACTGGCTTCTTCGCCCCCAAACCCTCAAGCTAACTCCATTACATCAAACATAGGAAGGTCATCATTCCGGGTTGATAGTGGAAGCACCCATAATTCTGTCTATCACCGCATTGTCCAAGAAACTAATTACTACATCCATGTCACAATAATTTCCAAATCATGATTGCCAATGGTGGTTCCATGAAATGTGAGATCATTGTGAAAATGTGCATCTCCAAATTCATGACTACCACCTGAACCTCATACGTTTGCTATCGACATGGGAGGTTGTGGGACATTGTGTTGGGTGGAGACTAGCTAAGGACTTTGGGTCCCATTCTCATGATTTTAAGGAATTAACCATGCCAATTCGATCTAGGAGGGCTAACAATATAAGTTCCAAGGCATCACCATCGGCTCACCTCAGATCATTAGTTCCCATCGCATGGAAAAATCTCCTCAAAAAAGGCCATTCTCCGTGTTATTTCCCAACTCCTTCCATACAAGAAACAAAGACACCCTACACAAGACCTCCAATCCATCCTTTCTAAACATCAAGTGGTTTTTTCCATCCCCGTGGACTCCTCCTTCCCATGGTGTTCATGATCATCTCATTCCCTTGTACCATAAAGCCTTCAGCCCAATATTTGTCCATATCACACCCATTTTCCCAAAAATGAAATTGAGAAATGGTCCAGAACTCCTTAATGCGTGACAAGTATCCCTCCCTAGTAACGATCCCCTATTCTTCCCATGGTTTGTCCTAAGAAAGAAGGTTCTTGAGAATGTGTCTCACTGTGGCCTCAACAAACTTACCATTAAAGACAAATTTCCCATTCCTTTCATTGATGACCTCTTGAATGAACTCGAGGGCAACCCAGCTTCTTTACTAAACTTGATCTTCATTCCCAGCCTACCACCGAGCATGTAAGGAAAGAGGCGTGACATTCCTAAGACTAACTTTAGAACTCAAGGAGGGCCACTATGAGTTTTCGTCATGCCCTTGGGTTTGTGTAATAATCTCTCCACCCTCCAAAGCCTTAGGAATCATGTCTTTCATCCTTTCTACATCATTTGTCTTAGTTTTCTTTGATGATATCCTCATATATAGCAAAAACCTGGATAGAACATCTTTCCCATGTGGATTGAGTTCTCCATCTACCTCTCAAAGACCAACTTTTCCTCAAACATTCTAAATGTTCTTTTAGCACCTCAAAAGTCGTGGCAATTTGGGTCATTTGGTTGGCAAGGACGATGTCAGGTTGGATCCTAAAATATTAGAAGCTATGCAAGACTGGCCTCACCCAAAGACTCTCAAAAGATTGTGTGGGTTTCGCCAATACTTTATTATCGCAAGTTTGTTAAGAATTATGGAAAGATTGTAGCACCCTCTCACCGACTCCTCAAAAAGAACTTTCACTTGGACTCCGGAAGATTTGCTCAAGCTTTTCAAACCTGATTCAATATGTCATGTGCACCACTCTAGTCCCGTTCCTTCCGGTTTCACAAAGACCTTTGTCTTGGAATGTGATGCTTCGTGGAAAGGAATTGGTGTTGTCCTATGCAATAAGGGTTTCCCTGGCTCCTTTACCGCCAGCAACCGCCCTGAAATAAATCTGGCAAATCAATCTATGAAAAGGAAATGTTGGCTATTCAAGACATTGATTTTGGTGCCCTTATCTATTGGGAAAATGCTTAAAAATTAAGACAAACCATCAAAGCCTAAAGTATTTTCTCGAACAACGCATTTCCCCCATGGAGCAACAAAGGGTGACCAAGTTGCTTGGATATGATTATCAGATCATTTGTAAGAAAGGAAAAGACAATGTGGTTGTAGATGCACTTTCCGAAAATATGAAGATGAAGGATCCTTTTTTCTTTCCTTCATTTTACTAGATTGGCTCCAATCCATTCACCAGGAACGGCTACAAGACCCCAAAAGTCAGCTGATCCAACAATTGCAAATTCAATGCTCCAAATTTCCCTGTGGTACCTTGGTTCCATGATGAGCTTCGAGCATTAAAGTTGTTTGTATTTAAGTAAAACAATCAAATCTTAAATACGCACTTCTAAGCTTCATGCTACACCCATAGATGGCACTTTGGCTTCACTAAAACCTATGAATGATTCAAATGTTCTTTTTTCTGTGATGGTTTGAAACAAGACATTCAAAATTTTGTTGTTGAAATGTGATGTGTGTCAATGCAACAAGGTGAACAAATAAATATCTCTAAGACACCACAACTAATTTCCAATTCCACCGCTATTTGAGGGATATCTCTATGATTTCCATTACGTGCTTACCCTAAATCGAAATAAATCGGGCCATCATGGTGGTTGTTGGATTGCTCCTCCTAAGTATCATCATTTTTTGTGCTCTTCAACAATCTATATTTACAACACTAGTAGTGCAAGTTTTCCTTGATCATGTTTTCAAGTTTCATGGAATGCCACATTCTATTGTTTCTGACGTGACCTAACTTTCACCAACAATTTTTGGTAAGAACTATTCAAGATACAAGGAACCCAATTGCATCTCAACATACTATCATCCCCTTAATTTATGGTCAAACTAAGTTGTCAACAAGTGTTTGGAAACATATTTGAGATGTTTTGCCTCGAAAATAAAAATTTGTGGGCTCAATACTACCCCCATTTGAATGGTGGTACAACACTTCATACCATACAACTACACGTGATGACTCCTTTGAAGAGGTATATGGACAAAATCCACCTTCATTTCTCTAATACCTCTGCCCGGTGTCTCAAGGTCCGTGTGTGGTTGAACAAATTCTACAGCCTTGAGAGGCTATTCTCCTAATCTCCTCAAAGAGAGAATTTGTTCATGGTACGTAATCGTGATGAAGCAACAAGAAAAATTGGTCATTCAACATCAATTTACAGGACTGTGTTTCTTCGAATCGCTAACCCATAAGAAAAAATTCCCCTGGTCGAAGCATTGGTCGGGTTAGCCTAAATTTTATGGTCCCTATACAAATCTCAAGAGAGTGGGGAAGGTGGATTACCAATTATCTTTTCCCACTCATTCTAAACTCCATCTTGTTTTTCATATTTCATGCTTAAAGAAGGTGATTGGAACTAAGTGTCAAATTCAAACCAACCCTCCAGAAAGTTATCCAAGAAGGGATCCATCTTATTAAATCAAAAGCGCTTTGATTCACGTGAGCTGCCTACCGCCAAAGAACCATCAAGGAAGTGTTAGTCCAATGGAAAGATACAACTCCATCGATGCCACTTGGGAACCAAATTTTACCATTCTGCAGTAATTTCCACATCTCAAGCTTTGAGGACAAGGTTGTTTCTAAGGGAGTGGACATATTAGGGTCCTAACTCATCGATATAGTGGAAACCCCCTTATGGACTACACTAGGGTTCTGAAGTGTAGGAAGAGATAACCATCTAAAGTATCCCACTTTTTATCAACTATCCCGACATTACCCCACAATCATACATAAAATAAGAGGTATAGGGATCTAGTAGGCATACCTTTTAAACTCACACCGGGACATGTCAACTCTATGCCTTTAGTTGTTTCGCTGACTACAAGAATCCTCCCAAGTCCGACCTACATTCACCAAAAGACAAACAAGAAACTACAAGCATGCATTCGACATATGGATTAGTGGGTTAGAAACCATAAACAAGAAAATGTAAACAAATCATATAAGCTTAAGACGTCATTTGGTGGGGCGTAAAAATTATTTCTTTATATTAATCTCACAATACTTACAATATGAGGACTCCGCGACCGGGCCTCCTCGAACTCAATCCTGGCTCCTCCTTCAATGCATGCACCAACCGTCACCATTCTCCTCTTTAGTTCTCTCTAGGGAATGGCAAGGGCTTGCAATAGAGAAAAAGGGAATTCTAGCTCAAACTCACAAATGTGGTTGCCATCATTAGCAAAGGGGATTATTTAAATGGGTAGAGTTTCTATGTTCTCGTGCTTCTCCTTGCAATGAGACCCAAGCCCCTTATTTTATAGGCCAAGAGATAGTAAACGGTTGGGTGACTGGCTATGGGGAGTCAAATGGTTAAGTAACGGCCCTAAACCAAGATCCTATGCAATTTTGTTTTTCAATGACATTATGTGAGTGTATGCGGGCTATAGTGGGTCAACAGGCATGTGTACAAGGGAAGTAGTATGTAGGGCTGATACACCTCTCAAAATAATGATTTTTAGAAGAGCTTGTTTTAGTGATGGCTTGAAAAGATAGCACATTATATGGCATGATGCCAGGTATGCATGTCTCGTGAAAATTTATATTATACCGTGATGCCCCTAATGTGAGGGCCTGGCATCTAATGTATCAAATACATTACAAATATTCACCATCGTATGGAGAGAGGAGCCCATGACCAGAAGTTCGATGTGTCATCTGCAAAATAACAATTTGTCTCACTGAGGTGGGCATACCCATGCTCGAGATGAAATAAAATCATGGTTTCCAATCAAATACACTGCATATCCATGTCATATAAATATATAAAGTGCATCCGCGAGAAGTACACAGCGTATATACATCTCAAAATCAATATATATATATATGTATATGTATAGTATCCATATTCAAGAAGCCAATGACACCTGATGGTTGGAGATGAGGTCTTCAGAGCTCGAGCAACAACTTCAAAATATTCAAAACTCGGGTAGGAGTGTAATATTAGTGTACGACTTCACTACCCAGAGGTCTTCGACGGCTCGTTGGGAACAGACAAGAGGATCTCGATGATCAGGTAGAGAACTTCATTGATTTTGAACAAGGACTTGATTGGTCTTTCGAGGTGGCCAGGCATGGGGACAAGAGACAAACTACAGAAGGCCCGACTCAAGTTTAGTAAGACTTCCCTTGGATGAAAGCACGACAAAAGATGAGACTCGGGCAGCATGGCATTGACATAAGTTCGCTATGAAGGAGGCAATGCAAACTCTCCATATGTTTGGAAGGGTAACCAAACGGAGGAGGACACAGATCTATGTAGTGAGAAAAACTTCCTAAGGTCATATTGAATCCTAGGTCTTGATGATCAAAGGGAAGGATGTGCTTTGTCCAAGGGTGACTCATTGTGCTGTCAACAAAAAGAAAATAAT
>SNQJ01S0107934.1:19144-48978 GCA_010110895.2 Picea sitchensis | reverse complement strand
TTTTCTAGTTTTGAACAAGTAGCCATTTGTTTTTATTGTTACAGTATGTTCTACCTCTATCTCTCCCAAACGACTTTCAGAATGACGTCAAACAAGTTATATATGATCTTGGAAAGTACATGAGGTAAGTAGTTGCAATATCTATGCAAAAAAAAATCAATTTTTTGTTCTACTTATTGACATGTGTTTTACTTGTAATGTAATATGTATTATGTTTTGTTAAAACATTTTATTTTCTTGCATCATGATCTGTAGATGGTTGTCATTGAAATAAATCCATGAAGATGATATAAAGTAATGGAAGAGAGAAATTCCTCGGCTAATGTGTGAAATGAAGAAGTATCTATCTCCAACTTTTTTCAATGCACAAGAACACTACCTCATACACCAAGTTGAGGAGATTGAAATGTGTGGACCTATACACACAAGGTCAATGTGGATGGTGGAGAGGCACTTGAAATCATTGAAGGATTTGGTTAGACAAAGAGCACGTCTTGAGGATTCTATGGTGGAGGGATATATGGTATATGAATCCATGGTGTATATTAGTCAGTATCTTCCTAAATTATCAGTGCAAGATATGCATGTAGTGGATTGCATTTGGGATGTGAAATCCATCAAAATTTTTGAAAGGGAGCAGTTGTTGGGGAAAGGTACAATGAAGAAAGTGAGGTAATTAAATTGTGGATATTTTTAATAAATACAGTTTTATTTTATTTTATGTATATGATCATACACATTTAATATTTATTCTTTCATCATTTATTAATATTTACTGTGTTTATAACTAATATTTAATATTGGTGAATTGTGATTTTTTGATCTGTCAGTTGCTCAAGATTGGGATACACTAAATTTATACATTGCAAACAATCTTGATTGGATGAAGGTATGGATTGATAGATGTAAACAGTGTCATGGCAGTAGTTTATCATGGAAATAACTATCTGAGTTGGTTAGAGAAGCTCGTCGTAATGGAGATTTCGATGTTATGTAGAGGGAAATAGATTTAGCATATTGTTTGAAAGATGGAAAGGCAAGAAAATTCACTCATTTTATTCAGTTATTTTATATTATATTAATGTGACTGTAGGTGTTTTTTTTTTCATATTATACTTTCCAAGTTATATAAATTTTTTTATTATTAATTGACAATGCATATTTTACATGTCTAGCATATTGCATTTGAAACACCACAATTCTATGTGGTGCAATGGTCGTAAATTTTGCATCAAAAATTTGGATGAAGCCATAAAAAATTATGATATTGGGATAACTGCAGTATTCCAGGTCACTAATGTTTCCTCTAGGAGTGACAGGCATCCTCAAAAATCTGAAAATAGATACTATGGGTTTTTGAATGATATAATTGAGTGTGACTTTAATTCCTTCAAATTAGTTTTGTTCGTTATCAAATGGTATAGGTTATGAATGCATGAACTATTGAACACACCGCCCACACTAAGAGGGGGGCTGAATTAGTGTGTGGACTTTTCTAACTTTTCTTTTTGCAAGTTGGCAATTAAAACATAATTGAACAGCTTAAGAACAATTAAATCATAATCAAAATGGACAAGAGATACCAGATTTTTGTATAAGATTTTGTATAATGTATATGTATATATGTGAATATAGTAATATGAATTTTCCCAGCACCAACTATTTTGTATCAGCACCAACTGAAATAAGGAGCACCAACTCTCAAGCAAGACCCAACTTTCCACAAGACCTGGCTTGCTGATAGAATGTAGTCTATCCAACTAGAGTTCATATAGTAGTTTAGACAACTCTAGTTGCAATGATCCATTATTGAATCAACTCTATCTCATGATTGGAGGTATACCATAAACGCTCATCACCGCACTTCATCTTCTCTCTGAAATTTACGCCTTCTTCTCTTTATATTTCCTCTTATATATTCATTCCTTCTTCACTTCTTCATCTCTCTGATATTTGCACGAACCTCGAGTCCAGATCCACATCTTAGTTCTTCGCAAGCACAGTTATCCAAGTGAACCAACCATGGTTGTATTTATACTTTTTTAGCTCAAAACTTGTTTTAGTTATTGGGACGACTTGTGCAACAAGTTGTAACTAACTTGTTCATTTACAACAACTTTTGGACCACCTGAGATCATCATTTTGGGTCTTCAACTTTAAACCTGGCATCCCCTTCACTTTCATAAATCGATCACAAGTATGGATCGATTTCCTTTGTCTCTTTGATTACAGAAATCAACGCTTCCTTCAAACCATGTTCATATGATCATTAGCGTAGAACTACATGCTTATCAATTTAAGCAACGCATTACATTATTCCCTTTAAATATCTTTACCATATGACCAACAACGGTGACCTCATGTGAGGAGAGATGAGTGCTTGAACACTTATTAATTCAATGGTCACAATTCAATCTCCTGATGAGATGGATGATTGTTAGGACTTAAGGACTTTGCCCTTCGGGTCTTCGGGACTTCCAACCTTTTAAATCTCCTGAATAAGATTTCGTCGAAAAAAATGGATGGTTCACATTTATATCATAGAACCAGATCAATGGTCATATTCGATCCTTACATCTATCCTTTCATTCATTAATAAATGGCTAGCAATTAATCAATAATTGAGATGGATAGCCACCAATTACTTCGGGACTTCGCCTATTATGCTTATGCAATCCTTCCACTGTATTTTGATCAATGGTTGAGAGTATACCCGACATCAGATCGACGGTCGATATCTCCTTTGGGTCTCTGGACTTCAAAGATTTCAAATCTCAACCCCTTCTTTCCTCCATACATCAATATTCCAGAGCTGTCAATCCACTGACGCGTGTCCCTTTCGGATCAATGGTCGAGATCTCCTTTGGGTCTCCGAACTTCAAAAATTTCAAATCTCAACCCCTTATTTCATCTGGAGTGATCACCTGCTGAGTAATTCATAAGTGGTGGAGACCACTTATTGTCGATTAATACTTCCACTTACACTATCCTTCCACTGTAGTAGATCGATGGTCGAGAATGATCCCGAAGTGATATTTATATCAGACGTTTTGTGTCCTCTTCGGGACTTCGACATTCGGGACTTTGGGGCTTTGGGCAAGTGCTGGTGGTAGAATACCCGAAGTAAAACTCCTAGAGTGACGTAACTTACTTATGCCACTTGATGACATGTCACGAGACGAGTTTCTTACGCTATCCTTCCACTGTATTAGATCAATGGTTGAGAATGCTCCCAAAGTGATCTTCAAATCAGATGACTCATTTCCACTTCGAGACTTTGGCATTCAAGACTTCGGGACTTTGGTCATTTTCTGGTGGTGAAACTGCTGAAGTAAAACTCCCAGAGTGACGTAACTTGTTTACGTCACTTGATGACATGGAACGAGCTGAGTGTTTTCCACGTGTTACTCAAATTCGTGATTTGAATTTACCTGAAATGTTGATTTAATCTTGACACTTGTCATTATTTGACTGTGCCACATGTCCTTGTCAACATGGTTTGCTGACGTGGTTTGTCACACATTCTTATTGATGTGGCCTGCTGAATAGATCTCCCATATGTCCTTACTAACGTGGTATTCTTATGTGGTCTGTCACATGTCCTTCCTAACGTAGATCTCCTAGATCTAACGATCATCATATGTTCTCTATATCCGATGGTCCTTATTCATTTCAGATTTTCGACTCTCCGGGCTCCAGGTCTTTCAAATCTCAAACTGAAAAATCTTGAAATGAGATTTTTTCAGAGCGTAACCTCCTGGTATCTTTAGACCTGAAATGAATGATGTTCATTTGATCAAGATCTTAGATCAATGTCTCAATCTATCTGTGATGTATATTTTCCTTGGATTAAATCCAACGACTCTCCATCTTTGCATCCTATCCTTCCATTTAATTCAATCCGATGGCTGACGGAAATTCAGATAATCGAATTCTCAAACCTTGTGCCCCGTTTATCCTATCCTTTACTTAATGTGAATCGACAACTGACAGATATTCGGATGATCGAGATCTCAGATCTCATCCCTTTCTTATCTTTTCCTTCCACTTAATTTGATCCAATGGTCGACAAATATTTGGGTAAATGAGATCTCAGATCTTTTACCTCGCTTATCCTAACCTTCCACTCAAAAATAATCTGATGGTCATGAAGAATCTCAAAGAAGATCAACGTGCAAGGATGATTGCGGTACCACAACTTGCGAGTGTTTTAACTCGTAACCAAAACTCCACAATTTGAAGTTGTGCGTTGTTGGTGAGTCAACCACAATCTTCGATCTTCGAAGCTATAAGATGTGATGGTCCTGACTAATTGTGGGATTGGTACTAGCACAATTTTTAATTTTCCTTTCAATCTCCGCAATCTATCCCTGTTGTTAATATGGTGATTGCACATCCTATGGTCACAACTCAATCTGACTTAATCTGATCATTTTTTGGATCAACCGCAGTCATTGATATTCAAGTCTATGATATCTGATGCTCTAGACCAATTGCGTGATTAGAACTAGCGAGTCGTTTAATTCTCCTTTCGATCTCCGCAATCTATCCCTGTCATTGATCTAGATTGCAGATCCGACGGTCACAATCCTTCAATGGTCCTCAAGCCCACAATCACTCATATGACTGGCATCCGTTATATGAGACGATCAACACCATCAATTTCTTGATCGGACAGATGTTGAGGCTTCTCACCCTGAGCTTACACTTTTCCTTCTGAGATTTGATCTTTGCATACTATTCGCTCCTCCTGAGCTTAAGTTTTTTATTCCGAGCTTTTGATCTCTACATACTGTCAACGGTCCTCAAACCCATGGTCACTCATATGACCGACGTCCATTATATGAGATGATCAACACCATCAATTTCTTGATCAGATGGCTGTTGAGGCTTCTCACCCTGAGCTTACACTTTTCCTTCCGAGCTTTGATCTTTGCATACTATTTTCTCCTCCTCCTAAGCTTACATTTTTTAGTCCAAGCTTTTGATCTCTGCATATTGTCTGACATATTCTACTAACTAATATACTATTGAAATCAATGAAAATCTCATCTATGGTAAATCACAATGATAATTCATCATAACAACAAATCATCACATCGAATTTTGACATCAATGAGAATATGTCCAAGAATATCCCCCTTTGTCATTGAGGGAAACCCACCAACTTCATATACAAAACTCTCCCTGTGATGATTCTTTCCTCTTATGAATTTTTCTCTCCCCCTTTGACATCAATGGCAAAGGGTCGCTCCCCTTATAATCAACATCTATCTGTTTGCATGTTGTTGACCAGAATATGAACTTGGGTAACTCGCCCTGGAATCATGTTTTGCCTGCCATAATTGAATGACTCCCCCTGTCAGTATGATCTCTTCTATTCTTCTGGCTACTCTCCCCCTTTGTTTTTGAAAAGGTATCTCTTCCTGACAAGGTTTCTTCCCCTATTAATTTACTAACTTCTTATCTCAGTTGATTGGGATTTTTGTGTTTCAAATGAGTAGTCTTTATGATACCAATTTTTGTAGTGATCAAGTCTTTTCAAAACTTAATCTAATTACTTTCCAAAATACTTCTCCTAAGTTTTTACTGACTGTTCTCCCCCTTTGTTTCTAAAATGGTATATTTTTCTGATAGGGTCTCTCCTCTTGTTATCTCTACAGGATGTCATGTACATCATTTTGTACATCAGAATGTTGTTTTTGCAGATGTCGCTATCCTATTGGAGCAATGCACAATTGTAGCTCATATTTTTCAAACAACCCTTGGATCTGCCCATTGATTCTCATTGATCTCTAACCATATGTATCCATCTTTATCCAAGATGCTTCTTTACTGTACATTGCTCTAAAGTTGTCTGAGAAAGTTTATACTATTCTTGTCACACGATTGCAATTCTTTTTGAAACAATCAACTTCACTCTTGTTCACTTGTTCATTCTTTGCTATCCACATCTGTGAGTGTCCTAGTTTCTTGAACTTTGTTATATGATCTTCTGTTAATGCAACTTTATTTTTCTTCCATGTTACATTTACTCTTTTTTTTGTATTGATAAATGATTTCTCATTGTCTGTTTTCTTGAGTTCCAACAGTTATGGGATTTGTGGCCATATCCACCACAACTGTAGCATCTCATAGTGTAACAACGTGTAGCAATATGTCCAACATGATTGCAGTTCCAACATCTTATACTATTGTTGAACCTACCAACTTGTTTTCTTCCATGATGCCTACAATCCAAATCTTTATGACCATATTCATTACAATAAAAACAATAACCGTTAAAAGCACTCTCATACCTTCTTTGATTCATCCATGAAGGTGTCTCTCTTCTAAACTTGCTTTGAGGTGTATGATTAGATTTTGAATGTATTCCTTGATCCAATCTTCTAAATTTTTTAGTGTTGATTTTATTTACTGAACATGAAGAACCTGAGGCATACTTGCTTTCACTTTTTACAAATGTCTTCATCCTTTACAAATGAAGGACCTATGTCAGACCTATTTTCACCCTTTACAAATGAAGGACCTGCATCAGGTTTCTTAGGAGTATTGATTTCTTCCTTGTTGTATCCAATACCAGATTTGTCATTTGGTGATCTCTGACTATCCAGGATCTCATCCAAGGTCATGGAGTTGTTCATGAACTTGATTTGGGTGTTTGACTTCTCAACCTTCTTTCTAAGATTCACAACTTTTGCTTCCAGCTTATGACATGATTCTTCCTTTTTGTTCAGTTGGTTCCTCACTACCTCATCTCTTCTTTTGGCTTCCTCAAGTTGGATTTTAAGATTGACATTGTTTTCCCTTAGTTCTTTTATATCTACAAGGTTTTTGCTTAGTTCGTCATCTTCCTTATTTTCTTCTTTTGCTTGACTAATTTCATTTTTCAGTCTCTTGATCTCCTCTTCCTTTTCTTTTGTTAGATCAATAATTTATGTTTTCAATCTTTTGATCTCTTCTTTGTTTTCTAACTGAATCTTTTGCTCAAATATGATTTCTTCATTGTCTTTGAGATTTTCTTTTATTTCCAGGATATGCCTTTGATTGCTAAGCTCATCATCTTCCTTCTTCTTTTATTTTACTTGACTAATTTATTTCTTCAACTTCTCAATCTCCTCTTCTTTGTTTTCTAATTGAATCTTTTGCTCAAATATGATTTCTTCATTGTCTTTGAGATTTTCCTTTATTTCCAGGATATGATTTTGATTACTAAGCTCATCATCTTCCATCTTATTTTATTTTACTTGACTAATTTATTTCTTCAGCTTCTCGATCTCCTCTTATTTTTCTTCTAAATGATTATCCTGCTCATATATTATCTTTTCATTGTCCTTAAGCATTTCCTTTATTTCTAAGATATGATTTTGACTCTTTTCAAGAAATTCTTTAGTGTAGTCATGAAGATAGTTATAGTCTGAATCATTATGCTAATAATGGTATTCAAAGAGACTCCAATCAACCTTTTGTTTGGCATTTGATAGTTCTTATTCTACATATTTCATGGGATAAATGCCAACAGATCATTCTTTTATTGTATCTGAGTCTTCTTCTTTATTTGCAGGGGAGGATTCAATATCATCATTATTTCAATCAAAATATTGTGGAGAGTCTTTACCTTTGTTGATGACTGAGTCTTCCTCTTCATCCTTGATAGGAATGTCTTTTGTGTCTTGTATTTTGATTTGATACATATTTTCTAACTTCAGTGATAAGTCCTTGGCGGATGTGCATATTCCTATGCTTTCCTTGACAGTATCTGATAATCCATTGAGAAGAATTTTCAATGCCACTTCATTGTTCTTCCTTTCTCTTCTTTGGACTGTAATCTTGGATAGATTCTTTGATGTAGTTAAATCCCAAGGCTTTCTTACTATTGAATTCCAAACTTCATATCCTCTTGAATTCAAATATTGTTTCATATTTTTTTTCCATGAAGAATCATTTGTTCCATCAAATAAGGGAGCTTCAATTGTAGAGATATCCATCTGTCCACCCATTTCTTCAAGATATACCTTCTAGTGGTTAAACTGTGCTGAAGGAACCCGCTCTGATACCAATTGTTGAACACACCACCCACACTAAGAGGGGTGGGGGGTGAATTAGTGTGTGGAATTTTCTAACTTTTGTTTTTGCAAGTTAGAAGTTAAAAAATAATTGAAATAGATTAAGAACAATTAAATCATAATCACAATGGACAAGAGATACCAAATGTTTGTGTAAGATTTTGTATAATGTATATGTATATATGTGAATATAGTAATATGAATTTTCCCAACACCAACTATTTTGTATCAACACCAACTAAAGTAAGGAGCACCAACTCCTAGGAGAGCACCAACTCTCAAGCAAGACCTAGATTGTTGATAGAACATAGTCTATCCAACTAGAGTTCATATATTAGTTTAGCCAACTCTAGTTGCAGTGATCCATTATTGAATCAACTCTATCTCATGATCAGAGGTATACCATAAACACTCATCACTGCAATTCATCTTCTCTCTAAAATTCACGACTTCTTCGCTTTATATTTCCTTTGATATATTTTCTCCTTATTCACTTCTTCATCTCTTTGATATTCGTACAAAACTCAGGTCTAGATCCACCTCTTACTTCTCCGCAAGCACACTTCTCCAAGTAAACCAATCATGGTTGTATTTATACTTGTGTAGCTAAACACTTGTTTTAGTTATTGGGCCGACTTGTGAAACAAGTTGTAACTAACTTGTTCATTTACAACATATTTTGGGACCACCTGAGATCATCGTTTCAGGTCTTCAAATTTAAACTTGACACCCCCTTCACTTTCATAAATCGATCATAGGTATGGATCAATTTCCTTCGTCTCTGTGATTATAGAAATCGACACTTCCTACCATGTTCATATGATCATTGGCGTAGAACCACAGGCTTATCAATTTAAGCAGCAAATTACATTATGCCCTTTAAATATATTTACCATGTGACCAATGAGAGTGACCTCACATGACATGAGACGAGATATTGAGCGCTTATCAATTCAACAGTCATGATTAAATCTCCCGATGAGATGGATGATTGTCGGGACTTCGGGACTTTGACCTTCGGGTCTTCGGGACTTCCAACCTTTCAAATCTCCTGAATACGATTTCGTCGAACAGATCAGACGGTTCACATTTATATCACGGAACCAGATCAATGGTCATATTCAATCCTTACATCTATCCTTTCATTCCTTAATATGACGGCCATGACTTAATCAAGCATTGAGATAGATGGCCACCAATTACTTCGTGACTTCAACTATTATGCTTACACTATCCTTCCATTGTATTTTGATCAACGGTTGAGAGTATACTCGAAATCAGATTGATGTTCGATATCTCCTTCGGGTCTCTGGACTTCGGAGATTTAAAATCTCAACTCCTTCTTTCCTCTGTACGTCAATCTTCCGGAGCTTTCAATCCAATAATGTGTTTCCCTTTCGGATCAACGGTTGATATCTCCTTCAGGTCTTGGGACTTCGTAGATTTCAAATCTCAACCCTTTCTTTCCTTCGGAGTGATCACCTGCTAAGTAAGTCATAAGTGGTGGAGACCGCTTGTTGTTGGTTAATACTTCTACTTACACTATCCTTCCACTGTAGTAGATTGACAGTCGAGAATGCTCCTGAGGTGATCTTTAGATCGGACATTTTGTGTCCACTTCAGGACTTCGGCATTCGACACTTCGAGGTTTTGGGCAAGTGCTGGTGGTAGAACTCCCGAAGTTAAACTCCCTAAGTGACATAAATTTCTTACGCCACTTGATGGCATGTCACGAGCCAAGTTTCTTACTCGATCCTTCCATTGTATTAGATCAATGTTTGAGAATGCTCCTTAAGTGATATTCAGATTAGACGACTCATGTCCACTTCGAGACTTCGACATTCGAGACTTTGGGACTTTGGTCATTTGTTGGTGGTGAAACTCCCAAAGTGACATAAATTGTTTACGTCACTTGATGACATGGCACGAGCCGAGTGTCTGCCACATGTTAGTTAGATTCATGATTTGTACGTACCTGAAATGTCAATTTCATCTTGACACTTTTCATTATTTGACTGTGCCATGTGTCCTTGCCAACGTGGTCTGCTGATGTGGTTTTTCACATGTTCTTTCTGATGTGGCCTGCTGACGTAGATATCCCATATGTCCTTGCTGATGTGGTCTGCTTATGTGGTCTGCCACATGTCCTTGCTGACATGGTCTGCTGACGTAGATATCCCAGATCTAATGGTCATCATATGTTCTCCAGATCCGATGGTCCTTATTCATTTTGGATTTTCGACTCTCCAGTCTTCGGGTCTTTCAAATCTCAAACTGAAAAATCTTGAAATGAGATTTTTCCGGAGTGTAACCTCCTCGTATCTTTAGAACCGAAACAAATGATGTTCGTTTGATCAATATCTTAGATCAACAACTCGATCTCTCTACGATGTAGATTTTCCTTGGATTAAATCCAACGACTCTCCATCTTTGCATCCTATCCTTCCATTTAATTCGATCCGATGGTTGATGAAAATTCGGATAATCGAATTCTCAAACCTTGTACCTCATTTATCCTATCCTTCACTTAATGTCATCTGATGGTTGATAGATATTCGGGTGATCGAGATCTCTGATATCATCCCTTGCTTATCCTATCCTTCCACTTAATTTGATCCGAAGGTTGATGGATATTCAGGTAAATGAGATCTCATATCTTTTACCTCACTTATCCTATCCTTCCACTCAAAAATGATCCGATGGTCATGAAGACTCTCGAAGAAGATCAATGTGTAAGGATGATTGTTGTACCACAACTTGCAAGTGTTTTAACTTGTCACAAAAAATCCTCTATTTGAAGTTTGCGTTGTTTTTGAGTCAACCACAGTCGTCGATCTTCAAGGCTATAAGATTTGATGGTCTTGACTAATTGTGGGATTGGTACTAGAACAATTTTTAATTCTCCTTTCGATCTTCGCAATCTATCCCTGCCATTGATCTGGTAATTTCACATACGACGGTCACAACGCGATCCAACTTAATCTAATCATTTGTTGGATCAACCACATTCGTCGATATTCGAGTCTATGAGATCTGACGATCTAGAACAATTGTGGGATTGGAACTAACGAGTCGTTTAATTCTCCTTCCGATCTCCTCAATTTATCCCTACCATTGATCTAGCTTGCAGATCCAATGGTCACAATCCTTCAATGGTCCTCAAGCCCATGGTCACTCATATGACCGACATCCCTTATATGAGACGATCAACACCATCAATTTCTCGATTGGACGGTTGCTGAGGCTTCTCAACTTGAGCTTATGCTTTTCCTTCTAAGTTTTATCTTTGCATATTGTTCGCTCCTCCTCCTGAGCTTACATTTTTTATTCCGAGCTTTTGACATTTGCATATTGTTAATGGTTCTCAAGCCCACAGTCACTCATATGAATGACATCCTTTATATGAGATGATCAACACCGTCAATTTATTGATCGGATGGATGATGAGGCTTCTCACCCTGAGCTTACGCTTGTTCTTCTGAGCTTTGATCTTTGCATATTGTTTGCTCCTCCTCCTGAGCTTATGTTTTTTATTCCTATATTTTGATCTTTGTATACTGATCGCTCCTCCTCCTAAGCTTATGGTTTCAATATCTGCATACTATTTTACATCTTCTACTAATTGATATACTGTTGACATCAATGAAAATCTCATCTATGGTAAATCACAATGATAATTCATCATAACAAAAAATCATCACATCGACTGTTGACATCAATGACAATATTTCCAACAAGAACATGATGAGGAAAGAACCGTTATTCAACATGCCAATGTATTTCCGATGATTAAAACAATAGTTTTTGAAAATGCAAATGACTGCTATGTTTTTCCAAGTCTATGTGAACAAGTATTTTACTTAAAGGTTCTAGGTAAGAGGGATTGGTCATATATTGTTAGATATGATCGAAGAGGAAGGCCGGTAAAGTATATTGTAGATGAAGAAAATGATATTGAAGAAGAAGATGATGTAGAGCTAGAGTAGGAAGAATATGGGTCGACAAATGAAGAATACAAAGAAGATGAACCAGGAGTAGGAGACAATGTGCTTGTTCTTGATGATGATATCGATGAAGATATGCTTGAAAATGAAATTGATGATGATGATATCATCAATCCTTTCAACATTGTTTCTAAACCATATGTTGATACAGATGTCAAGTTGGATGATCAAGAAGAAGATACAAAAGAAGGATTATACAAATCTTGCGTTAGTCGATGAGGTACGTAACTAGATATTTTAATTTGTATGAATTATTCTCTTTAAACAATTTTTTATGCGGGTTGATTACATGTTTTTAAGTTTTATTTCATTTTTGTTTTGGTAGTTTCTATGCATTATTACTATGTTGCTTTTGTTTATTTTCTATTTTATAAATTGGGTATTGAGGAATTGAGAGGGATGTGAGGGGGGATGTGGGGGAGGGCCATAAGAGATTCCACCTTCACGTGGCTGGTCTTGTTTAGTAGAGAATAAATTATGTGGCTGACCTTGTTTAGTAGAGAATAAATTATTCTTGAAACCAAGAGAAGTTCATTCATTCATATTTATACTCAAATATCACTCACAAACCCACTCTATATATCATCTCATCTCGTCCTTGTTTCTTTTTAATTTTATTGATCGAATTTTAAAGAAAACAACTATTAAAATACATTGTACTAGGGCTAGAGTACATGGGCAATAGTGACCTGTGAATGGGGCCAACATTGAATTTTTTTCAAAATGTTTATGTATGCACCACAGTTTGACATGGATAGTATGTTCACATTCCTTTACGATATGGGAGGGTTTCCAAACTCAAATATCACTCACACCCACTCTTTATATTCATCTTCTGTGTTGTTCAAAACCAACAACATGCCAATTAGGCCCATGATTTTGGTCGTGGAGAGAAGAAGGAGATAGATGAGATTTCGTATTCAAATAATGGTTTGGTACTAATATTATTTATGGAGCAAAAGAGTACTTAGATGAGAGAAAAAAACAAAGACATAAATAACTTGAAGTTTGTGCGATTAATCAAGTACTTATTTATCAACGTTATTCCATGCCCTTGTAGTACTAGTAGACGAGGGGACATGCATCTCGATCATATTTTAAAGGAAACAACTAAAATACATTGTACTATGGCTAGATCAATACATGATGGGAAAAAATAACCTATGAATGGGGCCAACGTTGAAATTATCTCAAAATGTTTATGTATGCACTAAAATTTGACATGGATAGACTGTTCGCATTTCCTTGATGATATGGAATGGTTTCTAGACTCAAATATCACTCACACACCCACTCTATATATCGATTCATCTTGTCTTCATTTCGTTTTAATTTTCTCAGTCGGATTTTAAAGGAAACAACTATTAAAAGACATTTTACTAGAGCTAGAGTACATGATGGGTAACAATGACCTGTGAATGGGGCCAACGTTTAATTTTTTTCAAAATTTTTCTGTATGCACCAAAATTTGACATGGATAGTATGTTCACATGCCTTGACAATATGGGAGGATTTCCAGACTCAAAGATCACTCACACACCCACTATTTATATTCATCTTCTGTGTCATTCAAAACCAACAGCATGCCAGTTAGGCCCATAATTTTGGTCATGGCGAGAAGAAGGAGATAGATGATATTTCGTATTTAAATAGTGATTTTGTACTAATATTCTTTATGGATCAAAAGAGTACTTAGATGAGAGAAAAAAAAAGACATAAAATAACTTGAATCTTGTGCAATTAATCAAGTACTTATTTATCAACGTTATTACATGCCATTGCAGTACTAGTAGATGAGGGGACATGCATCTCGATTGTATTTTAAAGGAAATAACTAAAATACATTGTACTAGAGCTATATCAGTACATGATGGACAACAATAACCTATGAATGGGGCCAACATTGAAATTATTTCATAATGTTTATGTATGCACTGGAATTTGACATGAATATACTGTTTGCATTGCCTTGATGATATGGGAGGGTTTCCATACTCAAATATCACTCACACACCCATTCTATATATCGATGCATCTTTTCCTCATTTTGTTTTAATTTTTGCAGTCGGATTTTAAATGAAACAACTATTAAAAGATATTGTACTAGGGCTAGAGTACATGATGGGAAACAATGACCTATGAATGGGGCCAACGTTGAAATTTTTTCAAAATGTTTTTGTATGCACCGAAATTTGACNGACATAAAATAACTTGAATCTTGTGCAATTAATCAAGTACTTATTTATCAACGTTATTACATGCCATTGCAGTACTAGTAGATGAGGGGACATGCATCTCGATTGTATTTTAAAGGAAATAACTAAAATACATTGTACTAGAGATATATCAGTACATGATGGACAACAATAACCTATGAATGGGGCCAACATTGAAATTATTTCATAATGTTTATGTATGCACTGGAATTTGACATGAATATATTGTTTGCATTGCCTTGATGATATGGGAGGGTTTCCATACTCAAATATCACTCACACACCCATTCTATATATCGATGCATCTTTTCCTCATTTTGTTTTAATTTTTGCGGTCGGATTTTAAATGAAACAACTATTAAAAGATATTGTACTAGGGCTAGAGTACATGATGGGAAACAATGACCTATGAATGGGGCCAACGTTGAAATTTTTTCAAAATGTTTTTGTATGCACTGAAATTTGACATGGATATTCTGTTAATGTACCTTGACGATATGGGAGGGTTTCTAGACTCAAATATCAGTCATACACCCACTCTTTATATTCATCTTCAGTGTCGTTCAAAACCAACATCATGCCAATTAGGACCATGATTTTGGTCTTGGCAAGAAGACAAAGATAGATGCGATTTCATATTTAAATAATGATTTCATACTAATATGTTTTATGGATCAAGTTGATGCATGACATTTATGGTGGGTGAATTGGAAGTTCCATGAAATTTCAAGAGAGTTCCAACAAAGATTCTACATATGGAAACGACGAATGATGAAAATGAGACATCCATTATGAACGTTGATGCAAACATGGATGATCTCAAATATTATGTGGGGACATCAAACATCCTTGAGTCTTGAAACCCTCCCATACTGCCAAGGCATGTTTCTAGTCTAACCATGTCGAATTTCGATGCATACATGCATAGTTTGAAAAACTTTCAACGTTAGCCCCATTCACTGCTCATTGTGTGAGGTCGACGCAAGATGACATTGGTGATGGGTGTATTAGAAGTGCCATGAAATTTCAAGAGATTTATGACAAATACTATATAGATGGAAATAACGAATGATGAAAATGAGACATCCATTATATTGAAGGTTTATGCAAACATGGAAATCTCAAATATTATGCGGGGAAATCAAACATCCTTAAGTATTGAAACCCTCTCATACCATCAAGGAAACTATCTAGTCTAACCATGTCAAATTTCAATGCATACGGGAATAGATTGAAACAATTTCAACATTGGCCCCATTCACTGCTCACTATGCGGGATCGGTGGAAGAAATTTTTGATGGGTGTATTGTAAGTTCCATGTCAAATTTCAAGATAGTTCCGACAATGATTCTATAGAAGGGAATGGAGAATGATGACAATGAGATGTGCATGATGAACATTGATGCAAATGTGGAAGATCTCAAATATTATGTGGGGACAACATACATCCTTGAGTCTTGAAACCCTCCCATACCTTAAAAGGCATGTGTCTAGTCTAATCATGTCAAATTTCGATGCATACAAACACATATTGAATAAATTTCAACGTTTTCCCCATTCACTGCTCACTATGCAGGGTTGATGCATTACATTTTTGGTGGGTGAATTGAAGCCTCTACGACATCAACTCGACTTGGTAATCCAATAATCAAACAAAGTGTTTAAATCCACTTTAACCAAGAGAATCAACAATATATCCACTTGAGTTAATGAATTCAATTTATTTATGGTTCATCCATTGGGGTTGCAAGCTATGAATCAAACCTACTAGAAATTGGCATTGGCAAGAGGAATGGAATTATGATTATGTTCAAAATTATCCAGTTTGTGTTGCTAGTGTTACCCCTCATTTTACATGAGGCCTACACTAGTATTTTTTCACTACTCTTGTGATTTTCATCACAAAGGTAGGTTTACAAGTTGATATTTGGATGACATAGGGGTTGTGATTGCATTTGATGAGACTATTAGTGATGTAGTCATGGATGGCTAGATGATGTTGATGGTTTAGTTGTCTTGGTAATTGCTTTCCTTTCATACTAGTAGACTTGGTTGTGGAGTCCCTTATATGATCATTATTGGATGGTTGATGATACATGTTGATGTATGACTCCCTTGATTGAACACTACCCTATAATTTTTGGCTAATCTAATATTGTATTGGCATCTTTGTTTTCTTGGAATTCTCCCCTTGATATCACTTGATTTCACATTCATTTAGGTTGATATGGTCTAGCATGGTGTGATGTTCATGAGGTGAATTCCCTTGCTCATGTTGAGGATTCATACACATATTATGGTTTTTTATGACATGTATTAAACCCTCATGTCGAGTGTTTCCCTCATATACATATTTTTATGCCCTATTAATTGGTGGAGGAGCCTGCCATGGAATGCCCTAGCCTTGTGGGATGATTTCACACTTGTTTAGGTTTTATTTGGATATTACTCATCATCCCATGTGGAGCGCTCACCCTCCTTGGATACATGTTAAGGGATGGTCTTATTTACATGATAAGGGATGGTATTATTTATTGATTGATGAGGGGCCACCCCTTTCTTTATGGATTTAGTTTATCATTGAAGGCATTTCACATGTGTTATTCATATATAATTTGATGCCTTATTTCATGGATCCACTTGCTTCGAACTTGTTTTGAGGAATACATCCACCATTTGAGGCCATTCTACACTTTTCCATGCTTTGTTTGATGAGATGTTTCTCTTGAAGCTCTCACACTTTATATAATTGGAGGTTTGACTTAATTCAAAATTCTAGTTTGTGGAGATGTCCACCTTTGGATGTTACATTTCATACCTTTTATTTTTTGTTGATGGGACATCTCAAATTGGGATCAGAAGGTTTCATGTTCTTATGTCCTAGATCATGAAGGAAGATGCCCACTTATGGATGTTGTTGGGCCCTTCAGTTTTGAGAAACGAATTGCACAAGTGTTGGTCGTGAAACCTCCATCAGAGGTCATAAGGAAGAAAAACAAAAAACAGTTGTGGAAGCCAGTGCAAGACCATCTAAATAATAGAATATATGACAAAATATAATTGTAAAAGGTTTTGTTGATTGAATGGAATTGAGTTGGTCAGTTCAGTCGGGGAATGAGTTCACTCATTCATTTTGTTCATTAGCTGATATTGTTAGGTTGAATAGCATCTATCAGAGTTATGTTCGTGGGCATTTCCCAAGGTTTTTTGTGGTAAATCAAGAAAAGTAGAGTCTGTAATGAACACAACCTACTGGCTGGGAAATCAGGACTCTGTGGCTGAGAGCCAGAGCCAAGAATCTAGACTGTACTTTCTATGTAATGTTGAGGTTGATGATGATATAAAGAAGGGTTAAACTTTCAAATTTGATGTGTCCTTACATTGTTGCTTATGCATTTCAGTCTCCATGTATAGCTTATGAGTTACAATTGCTTCTCTTATGGTTAATTGATGCTCACAATACCAGTAGGTTTGGTTCTCGCATTTAGGTGTTTCCAAAAACTCCATGGATCCTATCTCTTTGTCTCAGCAACACTTTGGGTGAGACTTCTTCTCCTCAGAGGAGATGTAAATTTGAGTGCTCTAGACTACATGGTGCCTTTTGTTGGTAACTTGAGAAGGACCCTGGTCTGAAAAAACTCACGCCAACAAAATGGTTCCATTGTCGAGACCCCTATTAAAAGGGAACTTGTAGGAAGAATGTTGTCGCTGATCCATAGATCTAGCATCGATCAATGCTGGGAAAGAAACTGTAACACCTTCATATGAAAATAAGCAGAACTAAGAAGAAAATCGGTGGGATTCACTTGGGAAGCGATCTTTTACTCAGAAAAATCAAGAGACCAATACAAAATTTTCTGGGTTAAATTCCCGGAAGAATTTTTTCACTGGATCAAGAGACTCCAAGAAGCTCCAGAGTTCCATGGACGGATCAAGAAGATCTGTGCCTAGGATACTGACAAGTTAGAAACACTCTAGAGGCTGGACTGTCCAATCATGAAGGTCATAGATTTCTAGGTTACCACCATGATAGAAGAATACATAATCGAATTTGCAGCTGAGAACCACCAGTCTTTCTCATGAGCAAAGGAAATTTTCAAGAAAGGTGCAAGGGGAAGACTTGTAAGAGAGACCCCCCTATGGATTAAAGATTTCTTGGTGGAGGAAGGGATGTTGATTATGTCCCTGACCGAGATGGCAGCGTAAACACCCTCGCTTGGGGTAGGGTGAGACGACGTGAGAGTCATGGCATAAAGAGAGGGGAAGGATTCTTTGACAAATGGGGGGGAAACAACAAGAAATGGATTCAGGAGATGAGCAAGCCTTGAAGAGAGCCACCATAGTTGAGAAGTGGTGGCACGGAAAAATCAAGAAATCTGCAAGACAATCTAAAATGTTGAGGAAAGAAGGAGGATCGGGAGAGATAGAAGGAATACAGATGGAAGAATTGTAGAGGATGAGACGACGGGAATGACTGGCCAGTCAAAGGTTAAACGAGAGAGAAGCAAGGAGAGCGAGAAGTCCCCAGAAGGTGGGATGAGAAGGGGGAAGCAAAGATATAAGAGAGGAGGAAACCAACATGAATCTTGAATGAGAAAGAGAAGATTCAACCCCGATAACAGGAGAGATCGGGAATTCGGCCGAAGAGATCATCCCAGTGGAAGCTAACGAGACCCCCCAAATCAAAGAAATTTTCCCCGAAGCCAATGGTGTCAGCCCCGAATCACCCATACCCCAAGTGCCCTCAATACAAGAAATACGTTCTATACTACCTTCTCATACAAGTTTTGTTTCAGTACAATTAGTTAACCAGTCACAATCAGGAAGTGCGAGTACAGGGAGGATAGTGGGATCCCTTAGTAGATCTCAAGCAGGACTGTTAGGGTTCACATTGATACGAACAAAAGGATCAACAATGGCCAGCCATGCAAGAGGATTGATTGCCCGATACCCATAATTTTGGGGTAAGGGAGATGAAGATGTTGAACAACACTAGTTCTTGTGCAAAGCCATCTGGAGATCTAGAGGGACACCAGATGCGAACAAGTTGGTCGAATTCCAGACNCATACAAGTTTTGTTTCAGTACAATTAGTTAACCAGTCACAATCAGGAAGTGCGAGTACAGGGAGGATAGTGGGATCCCTTAGTAGATCTCAAGCAGGACTGTTAGGGTTCACATTGATACGAACAAAAGGATCAACAATGGCAAGCCATGCAAGAGGATTGATTGCCCGATACCCATAATTTTGGGGTAAGGGAGATGAAGATGTTGAACAACACTAGTTCTTGTGCAAAGCCATCTGGAGATCTAGAGGGACACCAGATGCGAACAAGTTGGTCGAATTCCAGACTACCCTGAGAGGTCGCGCTCTCAAATGGTACATGAAAACCATTGAACCAGGAGTGCCAGGGACGCAAGGTCAAGCGTTCACCCTTGGCCAGGTACGGACGAGGTTTATAGCAGAGTTTAAACTGCCCCATTTAGAACAATAGGCTATGTCTGAGCTGCATGAAATCCAATAGAGAGAAGGTTAATCAGCTTGGGAATACATCCAGAAGTTCAAATATGCCCTATGGAGTTTGGCACACCCAATCCATGAAGAATGGATAGCCACGTTGACAGATGCCTTGGAACAATCAATGAAGATTGAAGCCATGGTGGGATACCCTTGAAGCTTGAGAGTAACCCGACCCCCAGTAGATTTGAATCTAGCTTAACTACAAGGACATATATCAGCCCTTACAGAAAATATTCAAGAACTGACAATACCCAGACCAGGACGACCATAGGTTTGGTGCACTGGATGCTATACAGAAGGTCATTTGGAAAATGAATTCCCACGAGGGAGAGGGTTGGAGCCTCCACAAAATCTGATGGAAACCCCACCAGGACCCACAGGAGGAGTTGCGCAAGTATCGAAAAACCCACCATTTTACCATCCCGCCCCATATCATGTGTTCCCAGGAGGCCAAGCAACACCGACGATGGAGTATTGTGGGATCTATCGAAACCAAGGGCATGGACCATGACAATGCCTCATCATGTAGAAATATTCGACGATACCAAATACATTCCATTGTGAGTTCTGTGCATCTACCACACATACTACTAACCAATGTAGGGCATTGGATGCACTAACGGACAGGTTAGACCAAACAACATTCAGAGTAAACGAAAACCCTCAGGGACCAGGATGAGGCCAAGGAGGTGGAGCTGGAGAAGATTTCAGAGGAGGAAGAGCTGGTGGAAGAGGATCAAGCAGATGTTATAACTATGATGAACAGGGTCACTTGGCTAGAGACTGTCCTCACCCAAGTCATCCATGGTGTTCTAATTGCAGAACCAATGGACATGCAATTGAATACTGCCTGAAGCTAATTTCAAAATGGAAAGACAGGGTAAGGAAAAGAGGAACTAACCTTGTTAGTTGAGAGATCAAGAGGATTTATAAAGGACAACTGTCAAATCTTAACATCATCACTCGAGGAGGTGCGAGGACAGGAGCCAATGTTGATTCTCTACCTCAGATTCAGAAGGCAACACCTAAGGGATACAGGTACGACCCCCTAAAACAAAAATTGTTCTTTAAGGATTCCATAGAAGTCTTCCAGAGTATTCCTAGTTGTGAGACACTAGAGAACCCTCCTCAGCCGATCATATACCCTAAGATAGAACAAGTACCTGCATCACCCCTTGCACCCAGAAACCCTATAGGCATACCAAGACAACCTGAGCTGCATAAAAATGCAGTCGACCTCTGGTTTCAATTATTCTCTGACATTTTGGGGAATGATCAACTGACAGAGAAGTTGCGCAATGCATTGTACCTAGTCTTAGGGAATGAAGGAACCTCAGAAGTAAAGATTAGGGATAACCTCCCTGAGAAGAGTACTCATAGGGTGCAACGAAGAAAAGTAAGAACTGGAAAATAATTCTGACTAGTAGCCCAATTAGATGACATCGAAATTAAGGACGTCATGCTAGACCTAGGATCAGATGTCATTCTACCTAAGAAGACCTGGGAATTCCTAGGAAAACCAAGACTGACATACTCCCCAATTCAGCTAAGAATGGAAAATCAGTACTGTATCTTTCCCATAGGAAGACTGGAGAACATGGAAATCGATGTAATAGGAGTAAAAACAATGGCTGACTTTGAATTCATTGAGATCATGGGAGACAAGGACCCCTATCCTATGCTACTTGGAATTGATTGGGCCTACGACAACTATGCAGTAATTGACTTAAAGAAAGACACCATGACTTTTGAGGCTACAAGAATCAAGGTAGTTCAACCTTTGGATCCATATGTAGGACCCAGGTACGCAGAACCAACAGACAATAATATGGATGGAGAAGACCTAGACTAGTTTTACACCATAACAGTCAGGACAATAAATGATTACATAAACCCTACTGTGGATGGATCAGTAAGTTGGAGAAGCATACAATCAGTAGACGAGGACTTAGAACTGGCTTTTGATAGTTGGCAACAAAGTTCGCATGAATGATTCTCAAGAAGATGCGCAACTGTCAGCATAACCAGATGGGTCGGGACTGAAGTCAGAGAACACCCAGTATATGATGACACCTCAGGCTAAGGCAATTTCTTACAGAGCATGGAAGAGAACGTGAGAGAATATCAATGAATCTCGGTACTAGATATTTCTTTCTAGAACAATGCCACCAGATGGTGGGATACACACAAAAATACACTTAAAACTTGGGATGAGGTGAAGAAAAATCTCAAATATAGGTTCTGGAATAAGGAACAAATAGAAACAAAGATACAGATGAAACCCCACGCTGCACAACTGTTCATCAGAGAATAGGACCCAAGAATACACATCGAAAAGTGTGTGACACAATGGCAGGTTGCGGAGATACCTCCCTCTTCTGGGTTCAGGTATTTCCCCATTCCCTAGGCCCAATTCTAAAATATAGGTTTATACACGAGGAAACCAGAAGACAAACTAGTGATTGGCGAACACTAGCAGCTCAATTTTGCAAATACTTCTCGTTTACAAGTAAGTACTCTGAGCTTGAACCGATCCTGCAAAAGATTAAAGAACTTCTTTCCACAACCAATAATGACAAGAGATCAGACTTTGTAGTATGTCCCAGGCATACCCAATAATTTCAGGCCAAACTCCACTTACCTGTGACCGGAAAGCCTATAGAATGATATCAGATTAGAAAATCCTCAGAAAGCCTAGAAGAATTAGAAGAACTGAGAAACCTATCCATCAAAGAGACTGAGGGAAACAGGGAAATCCAAAACACCATACCTAGCCAGACTGATAGTTCCTACAATCACCCGTTAAAACTACAGAGACTCAACAGAGGGACTGAAGTGCAACCCAATATAGCCCTGGTAGGTGATTACTGGGATGAGCAAACCAGTCAAGAAATACAAGCCTTACTGCGAGAATACAAAGACTTGTTCCTGAAGACTTTTTCAGAATTAAAGGGAATCAAATGAGTTTTGGGTGAAATGAAGATTGAGCTAAAACTAGGATCCAAGCCTATCAGACATAGGCCATACCATCTTAGCCTGAGAGTAAAAGAAAAAGTTAAAAAGGAGATTGATAAGATGTTAGCAACCAGTCTTATTTTTTCAGTAGAAGAAGCAAAAATGGGTCATATTGATAGTCATTCAAAACAAGAAAGACATCGAAGACATTAGAGTATGTGTAGACTACAGGAGCCTCAACTCTGCCTGTGTGCATGACCATTTCCCAACACCCTTTACTGATGAGTTCCTAGAATAGGTTGCGGGAAAGGAAGCATAATCATTACAGATGGATTCTCAGGATACCATCAAGTTAGGATTGCTGAAGAGGACAAGAGAAAAAACACCTTCATCACTGAATGGGGATTGTTTGCATACAATGTCATGCCATTTGGCCTAAAGAACACCCCTGCAATTTTCTCCAGGATCGTGATAGAATCCTTTAGAGAGTTCATTTACAAGTTCATAGAAGTCTATATGGATGATTGGACAATATATAGCCTATTCAAAGAACATGTAGCACTACTGAGGCTAATGTTCGACAGATGCAGAGAGTTACAAATCTCACTAAACCTGAGGAAGTGTATTTTCTGTGTGCCACACGAAAATTTGTTGGGCCACATAGTCTGTTGAGAAGGAGTATTAGTAGACCCAGTTAAAGTAGCATTCATTATGAATATGTCGCCACCCATGAGTGCTAAACAATTGCGCTCCACACTTGGACACATGGGGTACTATCATCGGTTCATATGAAGATATGCCAACATTACTACACTTCTGGAAAACCTCCTAAAAAAGGCTGAAATGTTCTGATGGACTCTTGAGTGTGAAAAAGCATTCGAAACACTTAAGGAAAAACTCATCACAACACCGATTATGATATTTCCAAATTGGGAGAAAGAATTTCACATCCATGTGGATGCTTCAGGAATTTCCTTAGGAGCTATTTTAATGCAACTAAGAGATGGAGCTATGGATCACCCCATATATTTTGCAATTTGGAAGCTTTCGCAAGCAGAGTGCAACTATACAACGATCGAATGGGAAGGATTAGCAATGATCTATGCTTTACATAAATTTAGACATTAGCTGTTAGGATCTCATTTCAAATTCTTTACTGATCATTCAACACTAAAATACCTAGTTAACAAACCTATGTTGGAAGGAAGAATTTGCAGATGGTTGTTGTTATTTCAAGAATTTTCTTTTGAAGTCATATTCAAGCCAGGACAATGCAATGTCAGACCCGACCATATATCCAGATTAGAGTCAGGAGAAAGTGACAGAGTAGTTGATGATCATCTCCCAGATGCACATTTGTTTAGGATCGAGGCAATCCCAGAATACCTGGAGGACATAGCAACCTTTCTCAGCATAGGGTCCTGCCCTGAAACATATTCCGCAACTCAGAGATGCCATATGGTCATTAGAGTAGCACATTACTAGCTGATTGCCAGACAACTGTATAAACTAGGACTAGACAGTATCCTCAAGCGCTGTGTCCTAGATCATGAAAGGCAGGATATACTCTAGGAATTCCATAATGGAATTGCAAGAGGACACGTAGGAGGAAAGGAAACAACACAAAAAGCTCTACAGGCAGGAATTTGGTGGGAAACACTTTTCAAGGATGAAAAATCATACGCTATATCATGTGATGTTTGTCAATGGGTGGGAAAACCGTCACGCCGAGATGAATTACCACTTCAACTAGTTAGATCTCTACAGGCATTTGTGAAATGGGAAGTTGAATTCATTGGGCCCATCAACCCCACAACCAAACATTCGAAGGCAAGGTACATCATTATCGCAACCGACTACCTTACTCGCTGGGCCAAAGCAACAATGGTATAGGACCATTCGACGGATACAGCTGCTAGGTTCATTTTCGAGAATATCATTACCCACTTCGGATGTCCAAGGAGCCTAAGAAGGGATCAAGGAGCTCACTTAATTAGCATCAATATAACAACACTTACTATTGAATTTTTGATTCAGCATCACAAGAGAAGTCCATATAACCCACAGGCCAATGGAACAATTGAATCCTTCAACAAAATCCTAGAAAAGGGACTAACAAAGGTCTATTGCGCAAAACGAGAGGACTGGGATGAGAGAGTTCCAATGGTATTATGGGCATATAGGACAACTACAAAGAAACTCCACATATATACACCGTTCTAGTTGGTTTACGGAAAAGAGGCAGTAGTGCCCACAGAGTTCATCACACCAGGTCTATACATTGCACAAGCCACATGTATGACAGATGAAGAATCAGTGGCACAAAGACTTGTAGAGTTACAAGAACTCGACGAAACCATATTTCTAGCCGATTTTCATCAGTGGGTTGAAAAGGAAAGGAAAAAATCTTGTCATGACCGACACATAAAGAACAGGGTATTTGCACAAGGAGACAAGGTGCTACTCTATGACAACCAATACTAGATGCACCCTAGCAAGATGCACATGCACTAGTTGGGACCCTTCATAGTGGCAGAAATCCGACCATCAGGAGTAGTCTGACTTGTGCAACTGGATGGTATGCTATGACCGAGATGGGTGAACAATGCTCGCCCGAAGCCCTACCTATATTGAAACTGAGAAGAATGAGAGTCACTCCAATTCAACGGAGCTTGTACAATAGTTAGATTTGAGTTTTGTTTTCTTTATGGAATTTTGTAAATTCAGTTAATAATGTCCATACACGTAGTATTGCACCACAATACATAGTTTATCTATTTTTTTTAAAGTGTTGGTTGATACAGAATTAATGAATCAGTAGTACAGAACCTGAAGAATGAAAAATTCTAGTAATATATGACATTAAGGATGACAGGGACAACCCTTGTGGTCGGAGGCACCCTGAATCCAAATCTAATCAGAGTTAAAATCCACCCCTATCATTGATATCCAGGATGACCCGGAGCCTGAAACATTCTTTTCCACACCCATTGTTGAGCAGCCTCCACCACCACTCCAACTACCAAATCTCCTCACCGCCACCCCACATCAGACCACAACTTCAGAGCTGATGCAGTTTGACCACCCAGAGACAGAGGGGCAACAAACCCCACAGACAACCAATGAATTCCCAAAGCCCAACTCATAAAATTCAAACCTCGACCCCAAATCCCTAGAGTAAATCACGGTACTAGATGTTCTGAACCCAAGCATCCAAGAATGACAACATGAGTCATTATCACAGGACGAAGCCGCTAGAAGAAAAAAAGAGCTGGAAGTTGACCGTGACCAGAAAATCACCTCACCAAATAAGGGTGAGGAGGCCCAATAAACCATTATGCATGATGCAGAAGTACCAGAGGACATGAAGATACCAGATGTGCCCAAAGAACCAAACTCAACAACGGCACATGATACAACAACCATGTGAGCGCAAATGGAGCAAATCCTCCATAACGCCCAACAATGTGCAGAATTGATGCAGCTCTGCATCACTAGAGCAGAGGTACTGACACTTCTGCCCAAAGATCTAAGATTGAGGATCTCACTAATGCCACATATAGAGGAGGAGGTAGAAACCCGTTCAGACCACTCAACGGCCAGTGGACTTCCCCTACAGATGAGAGTACCTACTGATGCAACTCCTCCAGCTACAAACCTAGTATAGTGGCCAGCATCGCAATTAATTGGGATAATTAGAGACTCAACAGACCAACTAGAGCAAAGAATCCAGGATGCCATCAGCTCAACCGAGCTCACCCAACAAGAATGGTTAGTTGAACAAGCATGTAGAACAGAGGAAAAATGTGACAGGATCCTAGCCCAACGCAAATTGGAAAAGGTCCGGGAAAAACTTGCAGAAGCCTGGCCCGAGATCCGGAAGGTTGCGCTTGACTTACCAGAAGCCAACGAGATAAAAGAACCAGAGCAACAAATTGAACTGATACAAATGGCATGGACATAGCTCGTGACACGCACAGAGCAGATACAAGCAAATTTAAAACAAGTCCAACAAGAAGCAAAAAAATAGCCTCAGCAGCTGCAGGAACAAATGCATAGGATAATATTGCAAGGTAACAATGCCCGAGCGACACTACACAAACAGACCATGGACTGCACCAGAATATTTAAGGAAGTCGGCGATTGGATGGGTATCATCACTCGTTGAAATAAATTCTTGGAGAAAGCGCGCACAAAGATCCAGGTGCTCAACGAGGAAGTTGTCGTCACAATGGACCCCATCGATCAACATCAAAAGTTTGACCAAATTTAGTAGGATGACAATGAACTAAATTCCCTTTACGAAGCACAATTTGTAGCCAAGAAAGAGCTGCACAACTTTTGACCGGTTATTCAAACCACCTATATGCAGATGCACCAAGTCGACGCAATAATTGACTCCAAATGGAACTCATTAGTTCTAACCCGACCAAAAGAGTACAACAAAGAGATGACCCAACAATTCATGGATGAAGCATCACTCCTTACTCGGAAATGACAGGACAAAGTTGAAATCTTTCATGGAATAAAGCACAGAGCATTAGCACTCATTCCAGAATTGGGCCCTTTGTTTGAGGAAGTGAAGGAATAAAACACACAAACAGAAGAGCTCAAAGAGGAGGAAAATCCAGATAAGGGAAAGCAACAGTTGCTCCTGGATAATGTGGAGGAACCAAGTGCTTGACTCGAGGACGAGTCAACAGTTGTGGTAAGAGCCTATTGGGCCCTTCGTTTTTGAGAAAAGAATTGTGCAAGTGTTGGTCGCGCAACATCCATCAGAGCCCGGAAGGAAGAACAATAGAAAATAGTTGCGGAAGCCATCACAACACCAACTAAATAACAAAATATAGGACAGAATATAATTGTAAAAGGTTTTGTTGATTGAAGGGGATTGAGTTGGTCGATTCAGTCGGGGAATGAGTTCACTCGTTCATTTTGGTCATTAGCTGATATTTTTATGTTTAATAGAGTCTATCAGAGTTATGTCCATGGGCATTGCCCAAGGTTTCCTGTGGTAAATCAAGAAGAGTAGAGTTTGTAATGAATGCAATCTGCTGGTTGGGAAATCAAGACTCTGTGGCTGATAGCCGGAGCCAAGAATCTAGACTATACTTTCTATGTAATGTTGAGGCTATAATGTAAGAAAGATCTTTAATGATGATATAAAGAAGGGTTAAATTTTCAAATCTGATGTGTCCTTACATTGTTTCTTATGAATTTCAGTCTCCATGTATAGCTTATGAGTTACAATTGTTGCTCTTATGGTTAACTGATGCTCGCAATACCAGTAGGTTTGGTTCTCGCATTTAGGTATTTTTGATCTGATAATGTGTATTGTGTAAGGACTGAAGTAAGTTATGAACACTCCATGGATCTTCTGTACTCTTCTCCCTACCCTTCCCTATCACTCTGTCTCATCATTTCTTCGGGTGAGGCTTCTTCTCTTCGGAGGAGATGAAAATGCCAGCGCTCTAGACTACACAGTTCCTTTTGTTGGTAACTTGAGAAGGACTCTGGTCTGAACAAATGCGCGCCAACAAATGTTTCTTGCACTTATGTTTATGTTTATTATTGAGGACACCCACCTTTCTTGTAGCCTTATTTAACTTTCCAACTCGCCTTGCATTGTGTTTGGGTGCCCTGCATCTGGCTCGTCTTCTTTCCTAGTGCTCCCTTGTGTAGCCATTTTCGTGCCTATCATGTGGATGGGTGCACCTCTTGACACTTTAACCAAGAGAATAAAAAATAGAGCCACTTGAGTTAATGAAGTCAATTTATTGATGGTTCATCCATTGGGGTTGCAAGCTACAAATAAAACCTACTAGAAATTGGCATTGGCAAGAGGAATGAAATTATGATTAAGTTCAAAATTATCCATTTTGTGTTGCTAGTGTTACCGACCCTCATTTTACATGAGGCCTACACTAGTATTTTTTCACTACTCTTGTTATTTTCATCACAAAGGTAGGTTTATAAGTTGACCTTTGGATGGCCTAGGGGTTTTGATTTCATTTGATGAGACTATTAGTGATGTAGTCATGGATGACTAGATGATGTTGATGCTCTAGTTGTCATGGTAATTTATTTACTTTCATATTAGTAGACTTGGTTGTGGAGTCCCTTATATGATCATTATTGGATGGTTGATGATACATGTTGATGTATGACTCCCTTGATGGAACACTACCCTAGCAATTCTTGGATAAGCTAATATTGTATTGGCATATTTGTTTTCTTGGAATTCTCCCCTTGATATTACTTGATTTCACATTCATTTAGGTTGATATGTTCTAGCTGTTGGAAAATGTTTAACAGACAGCATATGCTTGTCATTGATGGAAAGTACAGCAGTGAAGATGACATGAGTAAAGGAAGAATGTAACATACGAGCATCAGAAGTATTTTAGGAAAACATTGCATAGAAAACTCGATAAGTTCAGAAGAGATAGTGCAGAGGATTGTTGGAAAGTTTAAAAGGCAAAGTGAGCTTGTCATTGATGGCAGGATCAGAGTGTGCATCGATGGAAAAACAAGAACAAAGTAAGCTTAGGAGGAATTAGCACAGATTCAAATACAGTGCATAGGTGTGCACCAGGGATGAGGTTAACTCATTGCTAAAGCTAAAGAGAGACAGCGTACTCAGGATCTCAAGCGGATCAAAGGTCGAGGCCCTTGACACTTAGAAATTCTTCCAAGTAAGGAGGATGAGTAAGCTCAGGAAGAGAAGCGTCAGTGATCATTGGATCCCATTCTGAATTCCCGATGGTCGTCAGAATTGATTTTAGACAACAAGAACACACAGAAGAGGAAGACAGATCTTAGGCATCAGATCTGAGCGTAAGATCCGACCATCGTTGGATCGAGGAGAACCTGCACGTTCATTAAAGTGAAAGGAGAAGCATGTATACAAAATCCTGAAAGAAGGAGGACCGTCCATCTACGGGCAGGACACGTGGACACAGATCAACATTTCGCTGACTGGAAATTCAAAGTTTGGAAATGCTCCAACCTCTCACCTCTCAAAATCATGATATGCCTAATCACAATTTAATCGTAGGCGTCAGATCAAGGTG
>SNQJ01S0107933.1:29556-58511 GCA_010110895.2 Picea sitchensis | reverse complement strand
CCAAATGGTATGTAGAGTTTTTCTGTTATAGAGAAGCTGCGTGGGATCTTGGTCCAGTGGTAGTCGAACTGGGTCATAAGCAAATTCTCCGCTGATGATGTCCATATACCTGTCGGGTATCATTTCCATATCCGTTTCCTTTCAATCTTCGCTCACTATTTCCATTTCCATTTGCGTTTGGCCTTCGCCGACTATTTCCATCTCCATTTCCGTTTGTACTTCTATGGTCACTATCACTGTTGGATTCGTTCGTAGCCACAAGTCTGAGAATTACATATAAAACAGCTGAGCACCACACAAAAATATGTAAAAAGAGGAAAGTAAAAATTTGATTCTTTAAAAATACGATTTCTTATTTATACCTAAGCGGAGGCTAATTTTATTATTAATGAATTATTGTTAGAGTAGCTAGTCAGCCATTTCTAATTCTAAATTTATCGAAAACTAAGATATTTAGCGAGTCGGCCACCTCCTCACCGAACTTTAACTTTCATAAGAAAGCACGTTATCATATTTAGCATCAGTCTTGAACAGGGTTCATCCTTCTTATCGGGTTTTTGTCTATCCAAACTACCATGGGAAAACCATTAGTGTTCGGTGTCCTCTCATCAATTTTATTCAAGGTTACTAAAAATCTGTGACTAAACCAATAACATCATATGAATATTGTTGAAGCCCCAATTCACTAGTTTATGGCCATCTCCCCATCAAATGGAGTCGTAGATACAAAGGAGATGGCAACCATGGATCAAACAGAGATGGTAACCATTGATTAAAGGAAAAATTAATCACTTCTTATGCTTCTATTTTATTTGGGTTCAAGGAAGACTTGTAAGCCTTGACTTTTAGAAGTATACCCTATTTTTATGGTTCCAAAGGTATGTATCTCAATCGTTGATTTTGATCCAGAAGTGGGTGTCCCCTTTGTAATTTCTTCTTCATTGTTTGGGGATGATGTCTTAAGAAGGATTAGAGACTCACTCTGAAAGTATATAGATAAATCAGAACCCAAATTGGCCATGTATGTTTGTCCCAAAATCTGTGTGAAACTGGATTTAGAGAAAGGTTTACCTAAAGCCATATGTCTAACCCTAGATGGTTGGTCTCACATTCAAAAAATCAACTATGGATTGCTTCTTTTCAATTGTAGAATATGCCATGACTATGACCATTTTGTGAAAAAATGCAAAAGGAAACTGTCCTCTAGAAAACCCATAACAAGGTTAAATATGGAAAAAAGTTAAAAGAAGGGTTCTTGTTGGTAAAGGATTTGGTCAAAATTCAACCCCATGTTCCTCAAATAATTCTCCGAAAATGACCCATAGAAAGAAAACATTAAGGAATTCTATGGAAAAAATCCACTATCGAAAGAAGGAATTTCTAAGGACCCTCATACTATAGCTTCAAACAACTTTCTAGCTCTAGCAAGTGGATCAAATGAGTTTGAAAAAGAAATACACTCTATAATATGCGAACTTTTGCAGCCAGTTTTCAATCGTCACACCTTTTACTTCATAGAGAAACTAGACCACCCCCAACAAATAGAGGAGGACAATTCAAAGGATGACAGAAAAGAGGATCAAGACCTAGCTACTAGGAAATCCCCTTTTCAACATTGTATTATAGTTACAAGAAGGAAATCGGAGCAAGCATTAGCAAAAGGAGAAATATAAGAAAATCAACTCAAAAGTAGGAAAAATATCAAAGGGAAAGAGAAAAAACCATCAAACATGAACAAGGTAATGGGAACCCAACAAACTATAGAAAATTATTTTTTAGGAAAAGGAAATTAAATAGGAACAAGAATCTCCAATCTCGTTTTTATAGCCCTAAAATGCTATATTCATGCACATGTGACCTTAGCCCTCTTATTTTCATATTTTTCAAAACAACGTTGAGAAGCTCTTCTTACAAAGCATTTTTGGAAAATATGCAGCACCCTACTTTCCTTCTGACCGTACATGCAGCATTTGCACCACTACAACTTCGGTATGCACTTGTTGCACCATTCTGACCCATATGCTTGCAAAGTTGAAAAAATAAAAATTTGCAGAGTGCGTTTGAAATTCACGGGCTATTGGAGTTTTAGCTGTCCACACCTGCTATAGCCTGCCACCCAACCAAATAGCCATCATTTTTCATATAAAATGAGGTGTGGAATCTCATTTCGCATCAAACATAGAAACGTTGAAACTCTGCCCAATTTACTTCCCCTCCTTGTCCAAGATTTTGTTGTCGTTGTGAGATATTGCCTCAACATTCCCCTCATCAGCCTTCTTCCTCCATTCATTCCATTCCCTTCCTTTGAGGTGATCAAAAGGTTGAGATAATAATTCCATTCAAGGTGCACTTGGGCATCGGTAGGGGGAGCGGACATCTTCACCGAGAATGGTGGCCGACCTGGTGTAAAAGACTCAATCCTTTGTATGATGAATAAAAGGAATCCTGTTCTTGTGTCCCCAAATGATGGTTTTGAGTACTTTTATTGATTTATAGTTAACATTTAATATATAACCCTAACTCATGGATAGAATAGCATGCTTGTGGTTCTTGTTTTCCTATCTTTGGTTGCAGCCGATCTTGGGAGAGCGATGTGTCGGTGGAACTTCAGCTTGAGGAGATCATCACCAAATGTGGGATGAAAGGTATGGATTTTGCCTAATCTCTTCTTTATTTTTCTTTCTTTACATTAGTTCTTGTCAGGGGTAGAGTAGAATTGATTGACTTTTAGATAGTTATTAAGCTCACATGCCATATGTGAACACGGGTGTAGTTAAGCGGCGGGGGTTTTCATTGCTTGAGAACTAGCGACCATATTGGGGAAGCCTCTAGAGGGTTTTTAGGGATTTTGGGTTTGTTTGATTGGTTTTGCCTTCAAGTTTCTTTTCAAGCTTTACGAGTCTATCAAGTTGGTCCTCGGTTGTACATTCTACATGTAATACTGCCTGATATTTTATTTTTTGAAGAGATACAGAGGTGTACACTCCATGTATTGGGCTAGCCTATGTACATACACACCCTGCTCAGAAAATAGCCCGCGTACATACACATGATGTTGAAGCAACAACCCACATCTATGTTTCGAGGGAAAGTTTTTTAAATAAGGAGTTTTCCTCTTTCCTGATTGAAGTTTAAACTTATTAGGGTTTTCTGGGATCAATCTAGAGTCTCTGTTATAGCCATAGCCTACGTATTGAGTTCAGTTTACTTGTTTTATTGATTTTCTTGTGTTTACTTTTAAAAAATGTTTTAAGCAAGTTGTTGAGTTGTAGATATTCCTTCTTGGTTTCTTGATTGAATCCACAGTGATGCAGTGGGCTGGGGTCTTTTCAGTCTTGTTTTAGTTTTCTTTTTATCCCTTTTATTTGCTTTGAAAAAAGAAAAAGATTTATTTAGAGTTTTCTTCTGCTGAAAGCATTTAAAAAAAAATCATTTTACTTTGAGTAGAAGTAGTTAGAGTTGGTTATTTGCAAAAGGAAAAAGAGTTTGTTTTTCAACTTCTTTATGATTTCTTGAAACATAAGTAGCTTGTAGTCAAGAGAAAGTAGGTTTTAGTTTTTCTTTAGAAGATCTTGGAAAGTTAGTTTAGAAAAGTTGAGTTAACAAAGAGTTTGTTATAAAGCTTTGCTTTTGAATTTGAAGTAATTTTCTTTCAAGTGCTTTAATTTTCTCCTCTTTTTGTATCTTTATAACATCATTGGACTTCACCACCACCATATACCTTGAGTAAATCAAGCCATTAAAAAGAATGCTTATTCTAAAATACACTAGACTTTTTTGTTTGTATGGTCAACCAACTAGTTGGGGTTTTAGGGCCTTGAATTAGCTTAGAGTGGAAACTCTTCAAGGATGTTAAATAAGCATTGTAGTCCGAGTTAGGAGGTGTTTAAGTACGGTGTCATGGGTACTGTCAGGTACCCCCTCTCTCTAGCCGGGGGATAAACCTACGAGTTCATGTGTAGGGGAAAGGGCGAGAATAACCCCTCAATGTGATTTGTAGAGGCATTGGTAGAGGCATATTGAGGATATGTCTTGGGATACTATCATTTGCATTTACCTATGGAGCTTCGTTGACCTTGAATCCGTTCGAGATCATCTGTTGTATTACGAATCATTTTCTCTTGATACCCTTGATAGGTTTCGAGACTTGTTATCATGCTCATTGTGATCCGCCCAACTATCGACTGTACCCACATGGTGTTTGACTGGGAGAAGGAAAATTAATTTTCCATATTATAGGGACTTACCTGCGGGTGACTCAAGGGTATATCCATGGTGCGGGCGGAACATGGGATCACGCTTCACAAAGTATACGTGGGGTGATTTGATGTTTGATCACGGGGCATCTATCACCTTGATCAAGTGAAACCCGACCGCGTGGAGAAAAGGAGCAGTTTGGGCAGTGCGAGCACATACAATTTGAATCACTTTGGAGATTATTCGCCATCTACATTTTACAATAGAGGCATTCAAAGCTGGGTGCACTTGTAATAATATTATAGATAGGAAGGCAATTAATAGTTTAATGCTGGTAGATAAGAATTAACTGTAGATTTGTGAGTTTAGCTTTAGGGAAAGATTATAGACTTTTCGCTTGTATCATTGTATGTAGCAATTAGATTATTCGGTATTAGCATTGAGAGCAAGAGAGAGCAGAGTAGAGAGTTTGTGAAGAAACCCCATGTGTAGACATTGAATTAATAGGAAATAGCTTTGATTCAGTTTCATGGATTTGTTTGATCTCTGTGTGTTGCTAATATTGTGCTTATGCATGTTTGCTTCTTTTTATGCTTATCTTCTATATGCATATGTGATTGCATATGGGTTGAAACACGAGGCAATGAGAGGGAAATAGAGTCTGTGTTTTCTATATGGGCAGGTTGTGCATGGAGCGCGGTTGAATTCCTCCTCATAGAGTGCGTCGAGGGGGGGGGCTAAGTAGTTAAACCTTTGTTCTCACTTTGGCCCAAAGTGAATTGGGTTGTCCGGTATGCGGTGAGTCGCGAGGTGAGTTATGTAGTCATCGGTGGTAAGAGGCTGAGGAAGGAAGCTACTGCAAATCTCGGTTCTGTGAGAGGCCGAGAATGCGGGGTTTGAAGGATTTCCCGAAAACATTGGAGAGTGATTGAAAGTTGAGTACTGGCTGAGGCTCAGAAGTCTTTGAAAGGCAGAAAGGCCGGAGGAATAGTTCTTCTAATTCATCTTAGGGACAGACTCCAGTGAAGTTAGATGCGGGGCAAAGGTGTGCTGGAAGCTTTCTTGTGAAGGAAGATAAGCGGCGCAGAAGTTGTCGTGAGGATCTCGCGGCGTGAGCAAATCCCGATTTGGCGGAAGAGCTGCGAGGAGTTAACTTCCTTGAGAAGGCGCCGCGAAGGGCAGATGCGACCATTCCATATTCGAGGTTAGCCGTTACAAGGTTACATCTACGTGTCAATCGTGGTAGCGATCCCCGATTTAAAATGGGTGGTTCCGTTGGTGGGCGGGTGGCATGAGATCCCCAGAAGTTTGGGGTTCAAACTGCCCGGCATTTCCAAGTGAAAGACGCGGAGGAAGATACGAAGGTGCAGTCCCCGGAGGTAGCCGAGCGCAACATGTGGCATGCGGCGTGTTAGAACTGCGGGGGTTGGAAGTAGGTCTTGACGCCAGCGAAGTAAAATGCCGAAGGTTATTTGTTGACCGCCGGGGATCGGGGTTTGGCGTTGATAGATGTCGAAGGTGATGTTGCAAGCCTACCAGCCCATCGCGGAGTCGCTGTAGCGAAGAAATTAATAGAAGAAGCGTAGGTAAGAATTCGAGGGTTGGAAAACCATTGAGCTGCCAGGTCATGAAGTCTGAGGGCGAAGCCGCAGAACCTTGAAGAAGAAGCGGAGTTGTCGTCGGTGTTGAGTTTCACCCGCGATTAGCACTACAATTTATTGGCATGCTTGTCTTTCCTACTAGATAGTCGACTTCTTGATTTCTCTTTAGGAAGATTATAGTGTGTGCTTGGTGTTTAAAAACTAGTTAATCCTTACTGTGTTTACGGTTGATGATTTCCTATGGTGGAATATCAGCGGCTGTCGATGCGTGAAAACTGAGGGCTTGTCGCTTGTTACTTTGGAGCCACCTCCACAACCATTACAACAAAGACTTTACCAACAAGGGTCATAGGGTGCGAGGAAGCGTGCACCGAGCCTACCAGCGAGGAACTTTTCGACCGGAAGAACCTACCGACTTCGTGCCTTAGGCGAGAGGCTCTGAGGCCAACCCGGCCACGATCCAGCGACTTCATTGTACCGATCTTGAGTATTACAAGTTGTCCCTTCTGTGGTGACACCTTATGAGTGCCAACTAGTCATACAAGCGACAATGGAAGCGAATGTTTAGTCTAGAGGAATTGGTCCACTCCTCCCTATCAACTGGCTATGATATTTTTTTTCCTTGGAATTTCCTTAAGGTTTAGGTGTAGAGTAAGGGAAAGCTATGAGATATACGCTCAAAGAAAAAAAAGCAACTATGTTTATTATTAGGGAGACTAAAATTTGAATAATAGAAATAATTACGAAATAGAAAATATTTGGAAAAAAATGAAGTGATAACAATCAGTTCAAGAGGAATAATTCCTTGGTGGGACACAACTAAAATTTAAATGGAAACATCCTGCAACACACAACATTGGATTTCGAGTCAACTTAACCACTTGGAAACATATATTTCTTTCACCTTAATTAATGTCAAGATGTGATTGAGATATCTAGAGAAGATTGGATTATGTGTTTTCTTACAGGTGGTTGGTGAGAATTATGGTCCAAACTCTAACATTGCGACTGATGATTTAAAGACTATTTTTGAAAATCTATAAAAAGGTTGTAATATAGTTGACCCCATGGAGACAATAATGGAGGATTTAATTTATGATTGAGACCTATCAAGTGTAAAATAATTCAAAGGAAAGTATGCTTAGAGAAACAAAAGAGAAGGTTTCATATACATAGTAGCCCGTTTGGATAATTTTCTCATTCATAGTGATTTATTACTCTCTAATTGCATTATATCGTCTAAAATTGTGCCTTTTTATGTCTCCAAGCATAAGCCTATTGTCTTAACTTCCCAACCTTGAGAAAATTTTGGGCCTATTCCTTTTATATTTAACTCACATTGGCTTCAAAAGGAGGAAGTTCTATCTCTTGTAGAGGATGCTTGGAAGAAATCATTCTCAATGTCTCTAAACTATATCTTAGAATCTTAATTGAACGCAATCAAACAATTTTTTGAAGTATTGTGCCAAAATATATTATATACTTCTAGAGAAAGAAAGGAAGGGTTGTCAAAAATCGTTATAAGGAATACAAAAAAATAATGGAAGAGGAGGTCCTCGAGCGTATTCTGAGAGGAAGAGACTTAGGAAAAAATTGTATACAATTTCATAAAGGAAGAAGAGGAATGGAGATTAATATAGTAGATTATTTTTACTAAAAGAGGGAGATATGAACGCCTATTTCTTTCACAAACAAACTAAAGCAAGGAGAATGAGTTAAAATAATCTAATTAGAGAAAAAGAAAAAGAAAATTGAGATGTTGTACATAAGTGAAATAAGCATCCAAGAAACACTTTGAAGATACTTATACAATGGAGGAAGAAGAGAGAGAAGAAACTAGAGAAATGTTGGAACACATGCCATCATTAATAACCAGTGAAGAGAATATGATATTGCTACAAAAAATTGAGAAATAGGAGATTCCTCATGTTATTTTGAGTTTGGAATGGGATAAAGCTCTAGGAATTGATGGCTTCTTGATCCAGTTCTTTAATTCTAGTACCTTGTAAAAACATGGCATAAAAAGATCTTGAGAAATATTCATTAAAAAGGAGAAAAAAAGTTGGTGGTGGAACCAAATCCACTTTTCTAGATCTCATCCCAAAAGAGGTAAACCCTTCCACTTTTACTATATTTTGTATAATTTCTTTATGTATTCTATACATATCTAGAATTTTGGGAAAAAATAAAGCTAATAGAATGAATAAAGTTATTCCTAAGTTAATCTTATAAAATCAAATGGGTATCATGGAAAAATGACATATTGTAGATAACATAATTTTAGTTCAAGAAGCCATTCATTCTAGTAGTAAAAACAAAGAGAAGGGAATGATAATAAAAATGGATATGGCCAACACTTTTGTTCCGGTTCACCACTCTTGATTCACGGTTATGAGAAAGTTTGGTTTCACCAAGGAGTTAATTGAATGGGTCCAATCTTGTATAGGATCACCATGGATATCTCCTATGGTAAATGGAAGTCATAATCTTCATTCAAAATCAAAAGAGGACTTAGGAAAGTATTCCCATTATCACCCTTACTACACATAACAATGGATGAATATTTGAGCAACAAGCTAGAGTTTTGAAAAAAAGGACTAGGAGAATGCATGGAATAAGTTTCACAAGAGGAGTGAGGGAAATCAATAACTCACAATTTGGATGACATGTTTCTCTTGGGAGCCACATCGACTATGATTTCCAAGATATTTTAAAAAGTGATTAAAAATTCTTAAATGCATCTAAAGGAAATGTTAACAACTTGAAAAGTAATATTTATGGGTGGAACATTTATCTAGAAAAACTTCAAGCAATCTAAACAATTCTTGGTTTTACAATCATCGAGTCATGGACAAACTTTAAGTATATAGGAATTCTTATCTCTTTTAAAAACCCTATATCTTAGGTCTGGAAAGGGAAACTGACAAAAGTGGAAAAAATAATTCAATAATGGGGTGCAAGATGGTTGAATATGGTAGGTAAGACAATCTTTATTAATTATATCCTTTCATCTCTTCTTCTTTATTAATGTTCTCCCTTTTGATCCCCTAAAGGAATATGGAACAAACTACAAGAAAAATAAAGAAATTAATGGGAGGAGGGCGGGGTCATCTAAAAAATCCATCTAACTAAATGGTCAACTATTAGGTCCTTTAAATACCAACCATGGCTCACAATAAATTATCTGACCTTTATCAAAATTTCAATGGGTGACAAATTATATGGATATTAACTACAAGTTCAAAATGTTGGTGGACCTAGGAAAATATGTTTGGACTCCCCTTTACCAGAAATCAAAGGATTGTCTCTTTGGTAGTTGTTTAAAACAAAGGCACCACCTATCCAATCTAACATTACATGGGTCCCAATTAGTAATGTAATATCAATTAACATATGGACATAATGCATCTTAGATAACCCCCTATAAAATTGACTAAAGAATTGAATACCATAAAGCATTGGTTTTGGAAAATAGATATAAAAACAATTGCTCGAGACTTCTCAAAATGGGAATGGTATGGAATCACATAGCGATGGAAATCCTGTTCACCTCAAAGGAACAAAGTTATTTGTTTTTGTTGGTTTAATTCAAATAAATTTATGCATAGAAATAGATTGCGATATCTTGGTTAGATGCAAATATTATCCAATGGAAATCATCTTTCTCTTGTAAATAATATTTCTTAAATATAATACAAAGTAATCGATTCTTACATTTTGCACTGCTTTAAATATAATTTCTTCTATTTCTTTAAAATATAAATATAGTACCTACTTCTTTAAATACAAAATATGTTTTATATTTAAATAAATCTATAAATATATATATATATATATATATATATATATATATATATATATATATCTTAGTACAGTTAGATCTAACTACATTGAATTATAAAGAATTTACTACCACTAAAAACAAATTATAGATCTAAGTACATGAATTATACAATATTTATTGTTACTATAAACAAATTATACATCTAAGTTCAACTATTGCATTGAAAATTGCAATCTTAGATAAATTACATTGCTTTGAATCTATCATTCAATTACAATTTAAACAACTAAAACTAACAGTGAGCGATTCTTGGTCAATTAGATTTCTACATATATAGAATCATTTGATAATTTGAGTGCCTAACAAATATACATATTCATTTGATCATTTGAGTGCCTAACAAATATACATATAATTGTTGTACATTATTGTCTATCTTATAATTTGTAATGGAATATTTTTGAAATATACATACAATGGAATATTTTAAAAGCCATTATGTATTTAAAATAAATTTAATAATTTAGAAATAAAATAGGAAGACATTTAAAAATTACATGTTTATATGTTCAAATTATATGTGCACAAACAATAGATTTATAAACAATATGGATTTAATTAAAAATGTGAATTTGATATAGTGATTAATAAATAATTTATAAACAATATGGATTTAGTGATTTTGATATAGACATTTAACAATCAAATATTAAGTTTTAAATTTGATATAGACATTTAACAATCAAATGTGCAAGAATGGTAAAGCATTTTAAGGAGTGATTAGTCTGCGCTTTGGCTTGATCTGGTAGGGGCGAATGTTGTCTTTCACTCAGGTGTTAAGATTTGGAATTCAAATGCCTTGCTTTTGTGCATATATATCTTGCTACTAAATTTGGTTATGACTTAGGGGGCTAGACCTATGGCAAGTAGTGGTGGTTATTCCCATGACTTAGCCACATGGTTGGCCCCCCACGACCAAGTCCACTTTTGTTATTTCAAGCGTTTTGTATTTTACTTATAAAATTTCATAAAAATTTCAAAGTGTAAGTTTTTATTTCAAATAGTTTTTATTTTTATAAAATTTCAAACAATCTTTAGGAATTCAATTTATAAATCCATTTTTTTACATATGTAATATTAGGTATCGTAAGTTATAAATATTATTTTATAGATTTTTATTTTGGAGATTCTTGTTGTACATTACTATCTATCTTATAATTTGTAATGGAATATTTGTGAAATATACATACAATGGAATATTTTAAAACATATATATTTAAAAATAATAATAATAAATTTAAAATAAAAAATAGGAAGATAATTTAAAAATAAAATAGGAAGACAATTTAAAATTACATGTTATTTTATAAAAATTTCAAATCTTTAGGAATTCAATTTATAAATCCATTTTTACATATGTAATATTAGAGTATCATAAGTTATAAATATTATTTTATAGATTTTTTATTTTGGAATTCCCTGTTGTACATTACTATCTATCTTACAATTTGTAATGGAATATTTGTGAAATATACATACAATGGAATATTTTTAAAACATATATATTTAAAGAAAATAATAATAAATTTAAAAATAAAATAGGAAGATAATTTAAAAATAAAATAAGAAGACAATTTAAAAATTACATGTTTATATGTTCAAATTATACACACAAACAATAAATTTATAAACAATATGGATTTACTTAAAAATGTGAATTTGATATAGACATTAATAAATAATTTATAAACAATATGGATTTAGCGAATTTGATATAGACATTAATAAATAATTTATAAACAATATGGATTTAGTGAATTTGATATAGACATTTAACAATCAAATATTAAATTTTTAAATTTGATATAGACATTTAACAATCAAATATTAAGAATAGAGTAAGCATTTAAGTGATTAGTCTGTGCTTGAGCAGTTGACCAAGAGCTGAATCCACTGTCTTTCACTCTGGTGTTAAAGATTTAGATTCAAATGCCCTGCTTTTATGTTCATAGATAATCTCTTATTAAAATTGGTTATGACTTGGCCACGGGGGGCCAGCTCTGTGGCCAAGCCGTGGGCACTCCCACATCTTGGCCACATAGTTGGCCCTCCGCGACCAAGTCACAATCATTTCAAACGTTTTGTATTTTATAAAAATTTCATAAAAATTTCAATCGTCACACCTTTTACTTCATAGAGAAACTAGACCAACCTCAATAAATAGAGGAGGATAATTCAAAGGATGACAGGAAAGAGGATCAAGACATAACTACTAGGAAATCCCCTTTTCAACATTGTAATATAGTTACAAGAAGGAAATCAAAGCAAGAAGGAAATCAGAGCAAGCATTAGCAAAAGGAGAAATATAAGAAAAATCAACTCAAAAAGTAGGAAGGAAATATCAAAAGGAAAAGAGAGAAAAAACATCATGAACAAGGTAATGGGGACCCAACATACTATAGAAAATTATTTGGTAGGAAAATTTAATAGGGAACAAAAGGCTCCAATGCCTTTTTTTATAGCCCTAAAATGCCCTATTCATGCATACATGGTCTTGGCCCTCTTACTTGCATATTTTGCCAAAGCACTGATGAGAAGCTCTTCTTAAAAAACCATTTTTTGGAAGATGTACATGCTCTGCACCATTACAACCCATGTACATATGCTTTCTACACCACTACAACTCACATACATACACTTTTTACATCATTACAGCCCGTGTATTCTTACAAAAGTTGCAAAAAATAAAAAGTTGCAAGGAATTCGTTGAAATTCACGGGCTATTGGAAGTTTCCCAACTAACCCACCTGCTATATCCTATCACCCAACCAAATAACCGTCATTTTGTCATATAAAATTAGGTGTTGGGGTCTCATTTCACATCCAAGCATAAGAACAATGAAACTATGCCCAATTTCACTTCCCCTCCTTGCCCAAGATTTTGTTGTCGTTGTGAGATATTGCCTCAACATTCCCTCATCAACCCCTTCTTCCTCCATTCAACCCATTCCCTTCCATTGAGGTGATCAGAAGGTTGAGAGAAGAATTAAATTCAAGGTGCACTTGGAGCATGGTAAAGAGGAGCCCGAACCAGCTTCGTGGAATGGTGGTCGACACATATTGTAAGGTATAATCTTTGTATGATGCATAAAAGAATCACATTTTCCTATCCCAAATGATGGTGTTTTGAGTATTGTTATTGATTTATACTTAACATTTAATATCTAACCCTAACTCATGGATAAAATAGCATGCTTGTAGTTCTTGATTTCCTATATTTGGATGCAGGTCAGCCTTGGGAGGAGACGTGAAGTCAGTGGAAATTCCAAGCTTGAGGAGATCATCACCAAATGTGGGATGAAAGGTATAGTTACCTAATCTCTTATTTATTTTCTTTCTTTACATTAGTTTTTGTATGTTTGGGGTAGAGTAGAATTGATTGAATTTTAGACAGTTATTCACTCTGTCTACATATTGAACCCTAGTGTAGTTAAAGGGGGGGGTTTTCCCGCTAGCATAACTGGCGACCATACTGGGGAAGCCTCTAGGTTTTTTTAGGGGATTTTGGGTTGTTTGATTGGTTATTTTTCCTTCCAATTTTCTTTCAAGTTTTCTGAGTCTATTAAGGGATTCTGGTCACCTCCAAGGTGCATACCAGTTGTCCCTGCCATGTAAGACTTTATGATATTTTCTTTTTTTTTGAAGAGATACAGAGGTGTACGCTCCTTGTATTGGGTTAGCCCGCGTACATACACGCCCTTCTCGGTAAACAACCCTCGTACATACACAGGCTGTTGAAGCAACAACCCATATCTCTATTTCAGGAAAGTTTTTGAAAAAAGAGGGAGTTTGCCTCTTTCCTGATTGAGGTTTTCACTTCTCAAGGCTTTCTTGGATCAGTACAGAGTCTCTGTTTACAACCATATCCTGGGTATAGGTTTCAGTTTACTTGTTTTTCTTGGTCTTCTTGTGTTTTCCCTTTAAAAATGTTTTTAAGCAAGTTGTTGAGTTGTAGATATGACTTCTTGGTTTCTTGATTGAATCCCTATGATCCGTAGTGGGCTAAAGGTCTTTTCCAGTCTTGTTTCATCTTTTGTTTTATCCTTTTTACTTTCTTTGAAAAAAGAAAAAGATTTATTTCAATTTTTCTCTTTAAAGCATTTCAAAAAAAAAAGAAATTCATTTTACTTTGGTAAAGTAGATAGAGTTGGTTATTTGCAAAAAGGAAAAACGAGTCTTCTTTTCAAGTTCTTCCTGATTTATTGAAACATAAGTATCTTGTAGTCAAGAGAAAGTAGGTTTTATGTTTTCTTTACAAGGTCTTGGAAAGTTAGTTAAGAAAAGTTGAGTTAACAAAGAGTTAGTTATAAATCTTTTCTTTTGAATTTGAAGTAGTTTTTCTTTCAAGTGCTTTAATTTTCTCCTCTTTTTCGTCTCTTTATAACACCATTAGTTTCACCACCATACCTTGTGAGTAAATGAAGCCTTTAAAAAGAACACTTAATCTAAAATACACTAGACTTTTTGTTTGTAGGGTCAACAAACTAGTTTAGGGTTTTAGGGCCTTGAATTAGCTTGGAGAGGAAACTCTTCAAGGATGTTAAATAAAGCATTGGAGTATGAGTTAGGGAGTGTTTAAGTACAGTGTCGTAAAATTTATCTGGTACCCCCCTCTAACATAGGGAATAAACATGAGGTCGCGTGAGGAAAGGCAATGGAGATAACCCCTCCAAAGTCGGACTGAACGTAGTGGGGAACGCATATTGAGGATATGTCTCGGGAGTAATACCGATTGCATTTTCATACGAAGCTTCATGGACCTCAAATTCATTCGAGATCCTCTGTTGTATTATGAATCATTTTCTCTCGATACCCTTGATAGGTTTCAGACTTGTTATCATGCTCATTGTGATCCGCCCAACTGTCGACTGTACCCACATGGTGACTAACTGGGAGATGGAAAATTATTTTTCCATATTATAGGGACTTACACGGGTGACTGCAGGGGTATATTGTGGTACCTGGGGAAGACATCAGATCACGCTTCATAGAGTATACCCGTAGGGTGATTTCATGTTCGAGTTTCACTTACACCAGTTAGTTTCTCTAGTGTTTATTTGCGTAACTGTCCTTCCTACTAGATAGTCGATTGCTTGATTTGTCTTTAGGAAGATTTTAGTGTGTGCTTGGTGTTTAAACACTAGTTAATCCTTACTGTGTTGATTGATCATTTCACAAGGTGGAATATCAACATATTTTTCAGTTGCGAAGGCTTCAGGGCATGTCTTTGGTTACATTGGAGCCACCTCTGTCATGGTTACGATGAAGAGTTTACCAACAAGGGTCGTTCGAAGCGACTGGGCCACAGGAAATTGTGCCTGAGCCTACTCCGCGAGGATACTTTTCGACTTCGGAAGAACCTACCATTTCTGACCTTGAGGTAGAGGCTCTCAGGCCAGCCAACCCTCTGATCACTGACTTGTTGACGTCGATCTTGATACAAGTTGTCCCTCCCGTGGTGACACCTTATGAGCGCTAGCTAGTCGTACAAGAGACAATGGAAGAAAATGTTGCTACTTCGTCTGGACATGATCCTCCTCCTATCCTTTAACTATGATATTTTTTCCTTGGAATTTCATAGGTTTAGGTAGTAGAAGTAAGGAAGAAGCTCAGAGATATCTTCTCAGAGAAAAAAAAAACTATATTTATTATTCAGGAGACTAGATTTGAATAATAAAATTAATTACAAATAACAAAAAATATTTGGAAAAAATATGAAGCGATAACAATCAGTTCAAGAGGAACAATTACTTCGTGGGACACAACTAAAATTCAAATGGAAACATCTTGAAACACACAACATTGGATTTCGAGTCATCTTAACCACTTGGAAACATATATTTCTTTCACCTTAATTAATGTCAAGATGTGATTGAGATATCCAGAGAAGATTGGATTATGTGTTTCCTTACAAGTGGTTGGTGAGAATTATGGTCCGAACTCTAACATTGCGACTGATGATTTAAAGACTATTTTGAAAAATCTATAAAAAAAGGGTTGTAATATAGTTCGTGACCCCATGAGACAAATAATGGAGGATTTAATTTATGATTGAGACCTATCAAGTGTAAAATAATTCAAAGGAAAGTATACTTAGATAAACAAAAGAGAATGTTTCATATACATAGTATCCCGTTTGGATAAGTTTCTCATTCATAGTGATTTATTACTCTCTAATTACATTATATCATCTAAAATTATGCCTTTTTCTGTCTCCAAGCATAAGCCTATTGTAGATAACATAATTGTAGATAATCAAAGGGGTATCATGGAAAAATGACATATTGTAGATAACATAATTTTAGTTCAAGAAGCCATTCATTCTAGTAGTAAAAACAAAGAGAAGGGAATGATAATAAAAATGGATATGGCCAACACTTTTGTTCCATTTCACCACTCTTGATTCACGGTTATGAGAAATTTTGGTTTCACCAAGGAGTTAATCGAATGGGTCCAAGATTGTATATGATCACCATGGATATCTCCTATGGTAAATGGAAGGCTATAATCTTCATTCAAAATCAAAAGAGGACTTAGGAAACTTTTCCCATTATCACSATTAGTACGCATAACAATGGATGAATATTTGAGCAACAAGCTAGAGTTTGAAAAAGGACTASGAGGATGCATGGAATAAGTTGTAAAAGAGGAGTGAGGGAAATCAATAACTCACAATTTGCAGATGACATGTTTCTCTTGGGAGCCACATCGACTATAATTTCCAAGATATTTTAAAAAGTGATTAAAAAATTCTTAAATGCATCTAAAGGAAATGTTAACAACTTGAAAAGTAAAATTTATGGGTGGAACATTTATCTAGAAAAACTTCAAGCAATCTAACCAATTCTTGGTTTTACAATCATCGAGTCATGGACAAACTTTAAGCATATAGGAATTCTTATCTCTTTTCAAAACCCTATATCTCAGGTCTGGAAAGGGAAACTAGACAAAATGGAAAAAATAATTCAATAATGGGGTGGAAGATGGTTGAATATGGTAGGTAAGACAATCTTTATTAATTATATCCTTTCATCGTTTCTTCTTTATTAATTTTCTCCCTTTTTATCCCCTAAAGGAATCATGGAACAAACTACAAGAAAAATAAAGAAATTTATATGGGAAGGAGGCAAGATCAACTTTAAAAAATTCCATCTAACTAAATGGTCAACTATTAGGTCCTTTAAAGACCAACCATGGCTCACAATAAATTATCCGACCTTTATCAAAATTTCAATGGGTGACCAATTATATGGATATTAACTACAAGTTCAAAATGTTGGTGGAAATATGTCATCTTCAAGAAATATTTTGGTGGACCTAGGAAAACATGTTTGGACTCCCCTTTGCCAGAAATCAAAGGATTGTCTCTTTGGTAGTTGTTTAAAACAAAGGCACCACCGATCCAATCTAACATTACATGGGTCCCAATTAGTAATGTAATATCAATTAACATATGGACATAATGCATCTTGGAGAACCCCCTATAAAATTGACTAAAGAACTGAATAACATAAAGCATTGGTTTTTGGAAAATAGATATAAAAAGGTATCAAACATCTCAAAATAGAATGAATATGGGATCTGTAAATGATGAAAATCTATTCACCCTCCAAAGGAACTTAAAAGTTATCTAATTTTTTTAAGTACCTAATAGGTGCGCCCTGGTGGATCCCAACACTACAAGTAGATCACCTTCTAGTTGATGTTTTAGCAAAGATTTTTTAGTGTTACAAAATTTGACAAAATTTTCAAAAAATCCTCGAGTAGAACCTGCTTTATTAGCTGTAAAGGTTTTATTCATAGTTTTAATGGATGTTCAATATAACTAAAAAAAATTGGGCGAGCGAAGGTTGTAGCAGATGTTTTTTTTCTTTTTTTTCGTTCTCTTATTGTCAAAATGAACCAGTGTGCCCTTACATAAAATGGCCCAGTTTGTAACTAAAAATAAAATGCACTGGTGTGACCTTACATAAATTCCCAAATATGTACATAAAACTATAAAAAAAACCAGTGCAACATTACATAAAATTCCCAGGAGAGTACATAAAACAAAAAGGCACAGGGGTGACATTCAATAAAATCCCCTAGTGTATACATAAAAGGAAAAGGTGTTGGTGTGGCACTACATAAAATTCCTCGGTGAATACATAAAACAAAAACACATATGTGCATTTATAGTTATTATTCCCTAGATTCCCAATTTGTTGTATGTAGAACTAGTGCACTTTTATTTTATGTTTGTCAAGGTGCATTTATAATTAGTATGTGTCGGTACCTGTATTACCATGTGCACCAAAGGTACTGAAATTTTGAATATTCGAGGTGAGATGTCGATGTCATTCTTTGTTCTGAAGCATGAGTGCATTTATTATATTTAAAGCATTGATTAGTTTATTTTATTTTACGCACCAGTGTTATTATTATATTTAGAGAGCCGATGTGTATTTATTACATTCCCACCGTAAAATTATAAAATGATATATATTATTGCACGTTATATGCACCAGTTCTTTAGTATAATATATATACATCAGTGTGTCAACATGTTTAATATGCATTGGTGCATATAACCCCTTAAAAACACTGATTTCTATACTATTTCATGCACCATTTTGTGAGTTCATAAGAACGTACACGACCAGTATTACTCCCTAGACAGATCCTCAATATGTGTTCCCCACTACGTTCAGTCCGACATTGGAGGGGTTGTCTCTGCTGACTTTCCTCATGCGAACTCGTGTTTATCCCTTGTGTTAGAGGGGGGTACCAGATAAATTCTATGACACTGTACTTAAACACTCCCTAACTCAGACTACAATGCTTTATTTAACATTCTTGAAGAGTTTCCTCTCTAAGCTAATTCAAGGCCCTAAAACCCTAAACTAGTTTGTTGACCCTACAAACAAAAACTCTAGTGTATTTTAGATTAAGCGTTTTTTTTGAAGGCTTGATTTACTCGCAAGGTATGGTGGTGAAACCAATGGTGTTATAAAGAGACGAAAAAGAGGAGAAAATTAAAGCACTTGAAAGAAAAATTACTTCAAATTCAAAAGAAAAGCTTTATAACAAACTATTTGTTAAATCAACTTTTCTTAACTAACTTTCTAAGATCTTGTAAAGAAAACGTAAAACCTACTTTCTCTTGACTACAAGCTACTTATGTTTCAAGAAATCATAAGGAAGTTGAAAAACAAACTCTTTTTTCCTTTTTGCAAATAACCAACTCTAACTACTTTACCAAAGTAAAATGATTTTTTTTTTTAAATGCTTTAAAGAGAAAAATTGAAATAAATCTTTTTCTTTTTTCAAAGCAAGTAAAAAGGATAAAAAGAAAACTAAAACAAGACTGGAAAAGACCTTTATCCCACTACAGATCACAGGGATTCAATCAAGAAACAAAGAAGTCATATCTACAACTCAACAACTTGCTTAAAAACATTTTTACAGGGAAAAGACAAGAAGACCAAGAAAAACAAGTAAACTGAAACCTATACCCAGGCTATGGCTATAAACAGAGACTCTGTATTGATCCAAGAAATACCTTAAAAGTGCAAACTTCAATCAGGAAAGAGGCAAACTCCCTCTTTTTTCAAAAACTTTCCTGAAACAGAGATGTGGGTTGTTGCTTCAACATCATGTGTATGTACGCGAGCTATTTATTGAGCAGGGCGTGTATGTACACAGGCTAGCCCAATACATGGAGCGTACACCTCTGTATCTCTTCAAAAAAATAAAAGATCAGGAAGTCTTACATGGTAGGGACAAATGGTATGCACCCTGGAGGTGACCAAAATCCCTTGATAGACTCAGAAAGCTTGAAAAAAACTTGGAAGGCAAAAAAACCAATCAAACAACCCAAAATCCCCTAAAAAACCCTAGAGGCTTCCCCAATATGGTCGCTAGTTCTGCTAGCGGGAACCCCCCCCCCCTGATATGAGTGCTGGATTACGCTGTGAGACCTTTAACTACACGGGTTCAAGATGTGAAACTGAGCCCGAATAAGCTATCTAAAGTCAGTATTTCTCACCTGACATACAAAACTAATGTAAAAGAAAGAAAATAAAAGAAAGAGATTAATGTAACTATACCTTTCATCCCACGTTTGGTGATGATCTCCTCAATCTTGGAAGTTTCACTGACTGCACGCCTCGTCCTAGGGTTGAACTGCATCCAAATATAGACAAACAAAATTTCACAAGCATGCTATTCTATCCATGAGTTAGGGTTAGATATTAAATGTTAAGTATAAATCAATAAAAGTACTCAAAAAACCATCATTTAAGGACAGGAAATTATGATTCTTTTATTCATCATACAAAGATTATACCTTACAATGTATGTCGGCCACCATTCAGAAGATGAGGTACAGGATCCTCTTCTGATATTATTGTGAATAGAGGGATAAATAGGTTCATTCATAACACTTTGTTTTCCATGGATGAGAATGTTAAGAAATGTATCTTGAGCATAAACTTCTTACATAGGTTTTGTGGTATGCAGTAGTTGAGAGATTTCTTCTTGGACATAGGAAAAGTGGGAGATAATTCCATATTGTAATTTCCCTTTAAACATAAAAGAAAAAGTGAATGTCTTATGTTTTGAAGTCCATTAGTCTTAGGAGTCTAAAAGAAATGTTCTACAAGTTATAGAACATTAGTGAATTAGATTAGGATTTAATCTTAGTAATCTTACTTATGATTAGAGATAGGTGGCTGACTAGGATTGAGAGATTAATTATCTCTCTCAAAGCATATATAGGACACGATAGGAGAAGTCGATCATATATGAGAAGAGATCATGGGAGGTAGAATAAGGTAGAGTCCATTCAAGGAGAATAAGAGGATATTTCTAAAGAGACCAACAAGATACCAATAGGTCATACAATCCGCACAACTATTGTAGGAATATTTTTCTTATGCATAGGTTGTACACCTCCATATCTCGCCACACACCTTCAAATATACACATACATAGTATTTTGTGGATTTTTGAAGTGTGTTTTCATTATTTACTGCGAGAGAAAGAGTGATTTGTTGTCTTGGAAAGGAAGAAACAAAGTAGTATGTTGTACTCTTGTAGAATTACCATCTTTTACATAGGTCGCACACTATTCTTTGATGCAATTTTATTGACCATACAACTACTAGTTCAGCGGTTATAGAGTTACGCATGGCTTTGATCAAAAGGAATGAAAAGATAATTAGAATGATAAATCCCCATGTGTGTGTTTAATTTCTTCTACTAAGTTTATTTTAATCTATTTATGTGATTGATGAAATATTTAGAATTTTACTTTTCCGTTGTTAAATAAATTACATTTCAAGTTATTTACCATGAAAAACATTAGGACAATAATCACCTAGGCTTGAAAAATTTACATGATATCAGATTTATTTCTCTTATTAATATTCTCAAGGGTTCATAGTGGTAAATCAACTATAGGAAAGGACCAACAATTACAAAGTTTCAATATTCTTTTAAGAACTATTTTTCATATCTGGAACTTTGTGTACTAGATCTCGTAGATGGATTTAACTAGCCTTGGGTTATAGGATAGATTGGATAGTGCTTCAAATTTATTGTGTCATGGAAAGTGAGGATTACACTCTTGTTGAAAGAAAGTAATCTATGGGATATTGTCGAGGATGTTGTGACTTCACCTGGTCTGTAATAGTGGTAGCTCACAAAAGAAGAAGGAAGTGAAATCCAAGAGTAGGATGGATGCCATAAGGGATCATTTGATCCCTCATATATCCAAGAAGATAAGTGCAAAGGATATGTTGAATGCTCTAGTTTGCCTCTACCATATTGAGAACATAAACAAAAAGATGATACTACAAAACAAATTTAGATGATCCCTCATATATCCAAGAAGATAAATGCAAAGGATATGTTGAATGCTCTAGTTGGCCTCTACCATATTGAGAACATAAACAAAAAGATGATATTACAAAACAAATTTAGATCTACACAGAGGACTAGATTAGATTTACTCGTCAATTACCTTATTAAGGTCACACATATTCATGTTCAACTTGTAGTAGTTGGGGAAAATATTGTAAATGTAGACCTAGTGAGCATGGCATTGAATGGATTCCCAAATTAATGAGAGCCATTTGTTAAAGGTACTTGTGCTCGTGAGAACCTTCCTAACTTTGAAAGGTTGTGGGACGATTGTATCCAAGAGGAGACTTAGATGGAGTAATGGAAAGAGTGAGGAGACGAGAAGGGTGGTGACAAGAACCTAGCCTTATTTGGTCAGAAAAATAAGGGTATAGGTAAAAGACCGAATAAGGGTAAGGGAAAGAGTGAGGAGTTAGCCTTAGATCTAGGAAAGAAGGAATTGAATAGAATCAAGTGATTTATTTTTCATAATCACAATCATTATGCATCAAAGTATCTAAATAAGAAGAAGGGTAAAGGGAAGTAGCAATAGAAGCAGGTAATAGTCTCTGCAAAAAAGTAGATGAATGAGTTTGTTTCCAAGTTTAAGAAGGATTTATCGATGGTATATTTCATTTCCACCAACACAATTCCTAGAAATACATGGCATGTGGACAGTGGGGCATATCGTGTTGGCACCCAAAGTTTTGGGATAAGGATTGGGCACGCGTGCAAATATAGTTGTGCGTGCACTGCAATTTTGCATGCACTCCAGCAGCTACGCAAGGGATGACATCAGGAACACACACTAGTCTGAGTTCTACTATGCATGCCAGAAATCAAGAAGATATTGCATGCACACTGGAATCAAGAAAAGTATCTTTGGGAAATATTCTCAGATGATTAATTCAGGTTGCATAAGAGATCATGGAGTAGTTAAGGGATGAGTTATCAAGTTAGTTAAGAATGCCACGAATCCAAAGAAGCTACGTGGACTACATGAGGGTGGTAGAAGCATGCGAGACTAGCACTTAGTAGAGCGAGTGGAGCAGAATTTAAAGTGACAAAGCAAAAGAACATAGAAGGAAACAAAAGGGAGCAATGAGGATAGATAAGGTGTTATTTAGTTGTTGGTGGTTTCTATTGTTGTCGTTGTTGTTGTTCATTCAGTAGGTTCACTCTCATCTCATGTTTTGTAAAGAGTCTGGTTGTGAGTTTGGTTTTGTAATACATGCAGAGTTTGAGAGAAATCGCATGGCACCCTATAATGAACCACTATGAGAATGTATGAGAGCATAGGGCGTTGTTTCTGATAAATGATGAGTCTCTTGGTATATGTATGTGACATGTTGAATGAATCTAATAAACATTAAAATGATTATTGTCCTTTGATGTGTTGATTATGTGTCTAATGAATTTGTGTGTCATTGTTACATGTTGTTAGTATTTATGCATAATGCAATGGAATGTATGAATGTCAACTCGAATGGAATCCCTATATAATTAAACCTTCATCACCGACACAAGACCAGATGGTATATATGATTCTCATGGTGTCTTGGGTCAAACCTTCTCCAGTCTTTGACTATGGATTGATATGTTGATGCCTTGGGGTTTTTGTTGGTCAAGTCTGGACGAACCCTAGTTCATCAACCCCCCAACATTAAGAAGGACGTGCTTAAGCAAGCAAACAAATGGTTATGTTGTTGGGACCTGAAGGTTTTGTACTGAATGATAAAGGAAGAGAATGAGGTGGTATCCATCTTGGGAGGAAATCCAATATTGGTTAACTTTGAAGGAAGAGTAGATTGCTTGGAGAGAAACTCAAGGTCTGATTGTCGACATGGAACATTGGAAGAATAAGTATATCTACACTGATATGCACGAAATTTTCTTTGTTGAATTTCCATGTTTATTGTATCAATGGTTGAAGAGGAAGAATTCTACTAATATTGATTTGAGGACTCAATAACCATTGGTGTGGGATCAAATAACCCTTGATAGGATGAAGGCATTAGATAATAATTGGACTCGATCCATTGATTTATGGTTTTCTTGGGTGAAGGAAGATTACATTATTGAGTTTGTTGTAGAATACATTGATTCTTTCAGTGAAGTTTAAAGGAATTTTGTTGAAGGTCCTCAAAAAAGGATGCTAAAAGAAATCTCGATGTGGATCAAGATGTTGTTAATGGAAAAAGGGTTGATGTGAATGGATCTCAATAGGATGATTGAGTACACTCCCCTAGCATTGGGCGGTAATGAAAAGAAGGGGGAAAAGAGAGAGAGGAGATTGATCCACTAAGGAGGATCCGGAATTTGTTGAGATGAGGTGAGGGAAGAGAATTGACATAGAAGAGAAAAAGAGAGAGAGAGAGAGAGAGAGAGTCTAAATATGCACAAGAAGAGTTGGTTTCAGAAGGAAGGGAAAAAAGAGGAGCGAAAAGAATATAACAAGGGGTGCAAGGTGATGGGTCAAGCCTAAAATGAAGAGGAAGGAGACCGCACCAGGAGGAAGTGTGGGAGAGTGTGTTGAACCATAGAGGATAAAATATGAGGATAGTTCGATGAAGAGGACCGACATTAGGAGTAGGATACCCAGTGAATATACTAGAAGTAGTGGTAGTGGGGGCCGAAAATACGAATTTCAAACCCATTGGTTGTTGCAATATTCCACAACTTCATAGGAAGATGAGGAATAGAGTAGAGGCACAAAGGTAGGAGAGAATGATGAATATCCCCCAAGAGAAGGGAAAGAGGAGTTAGTGATAGTGGATGGTCTTTTGCGGCCACAATTAGGAAACTCCCTGGGTTCCCTCACAAGAAATGTTGGAGGAAGATGGAGTTACCCCCCCTTTTAACCACCCCCCTTGCACATTTGTAACCAATAAGAAATAACAACAAACAGTGTGGTGATTGGAGTAGAAGAAAGACTAGGAGAAGAAAGGACAAAAGACAAAAGTGAAGAAGAAGACAAAGTCAACAATACTTCACAAGGAAGAGTATCAATAACAAGATCACCAACACCGAGTAGTTAGTCAGGAGGACATAGTCCAAGATTGAGGATGGTGAATTGTGATAACACTCTGAGGATACCTGTGTTCCATGGGATGGGTAAGGACAATGCAGAGAAACATTCATTTACATGTCAAGAGATATGGTCTATGAAGAGGATTATAGATGAAGCATCGAAGATTATGTAGCTACGGACCACTTTCAGGGATGGAGCCTTGACATGGTACATGAAGTGTAAGGCCACTGCACCAATGAGACATATGAGGTCCCTGATAAAAATCAAGAGAGATCTGTTGAAGGAGTTCCAGAAGCCTAAGTCTAAATATCGATGCATTACAAAGATTAAGGAAATCAAGATGCAACCAGGAGAAACCATGCAGGATTATTACTAACGAATCCAGATCTTGTTGGAAATGTTGATGTTCCAGATCCAGGACGTGCAACATAGATAATGGTTTATTTGGGGGTTGCTCTACCATATCCAAGTTCTACTTACCCAACATAAGGTGACAAATCAAAAAGAGGTAGTGGATATTTAGATGCAGCTGGAGGCTACACTAGGAGGAGGAGAAATATCATCAGGTTTGGTGCAGGTGCAATTCCATCTTGCAAACCTGATGATGCAGTCGCAAGATATTGCAAAGGAAAAGGTGGTGAGAACATACAATGTACAACATGTCGAACAGAGGCTAACCATAGAGACAAGTGTCCTATGTTGGGAAATTATATGGAGAAAGGTGTGCCAAATCCATTTCCGACTGGGCCTAAGACAGAATGGTGTGGTATTTGTAGAAAGTGGGGACATATACCACATTGTTGCTCGAAACTGGAGAAATATTAGAAGACACATCATACTTTGTTCTATGAATTCTAAAAATCCAAGGGGCATGATTTGAAAAACTACATGTCACTTCAGTTGATGCAAGACCACACCCAAGATGTTTTCCAGGTTTAGGAGGAGCAGAAGGGTGGTGACCGCAACGAGGATGAGAGATGTGGATATCAAGGAGGTTATAGGGGGGGATATTGACGCGATTGAGGACGACGATATGAAGGAGGTGGAGGAAGACCCCCACTTATTTTAACTATGGTGAGATAGGCCATGTGTCGATATTTTGTACCAAAAAAACATGCTCTATGTGGGTACTATTGTCGTACTAAGTATGTCACAGAGGAATTTCTTGACTTACTGAAGAAGTGGGAAGAGAAGAAGGAACACTACAACATGGTGACTGCATATATGTGTGGGAACCAAAATAAGGATGAGGAAGTTGATGTGTGGTTGATAACCTAAGGCGGAGCAAAGATGAGAATGGAATTTGAGTATGGAGAATTATTGGGTCAAAGAATGAAGGAGAAGATAAGAAAGGCAACACAACCCCCCTATCTTTGATGTTTCCCAATAGAAATAGTTTTTACACGATGCATAGAGGGCCCTAGAGGCGGAAAGAGTGTGGAAATTGTTGTAGCACACAACACAAAGGTCTCTTGAAGAGGCTTGAGTCTATGAAGAAGTACAAAGAAAGACATATAGGTCATTGGAGGAAGCTCAAACCTGTGAAGAATTACAACATGCCACACAAAGGTCTTTGGAAGAATCGTGTGTGCATGAGGAGATATAATGTGTGATGCAAAGGTCACTAGAAGAGGCTCAAAGACAAGAATAATTGTGACGAGTTGAACAAAGGGAAATAGATGAACATGTGCAGGGAGAGATGAAGCGCATTACACGAGAAGAAGCATTACACGACATGGGTCGTGAAGCAGAAACTAAAGACCAAGTAAATAAATTTTTGCATTGTTGTTTAAATTTGTTAAGTAATATTGATGTTGCATGAATGTTGAAATAGATGTTAGCAACCTGCATGGGGGAGGAATGGATAAACAAATCTATATCAGCCCCCCTACCAGAAATGGACATGTACCAAGTCAATGAAAAAAAGCGCATAGGAATATATTTCAAGATGATGATTGAACTTGGAAGTTATGAGATGGATGGTGTCATGTTGAATCTGGGATATAATGTGAAAATCCTGGCGAAGAAGTCATGGCATTTGATGGGTAAACCTAACTTGGTGTGGTCGCCCATTCAACTTCAGTTAGAAAATCAATACATAATATATCTTATAGGCCGACTAGAGCAAGTCAAAGTGAACATATAGGGTTTGAAGAAGAAGAAATATTTTAAAGTGATAGATATCATGGATGATTATGATCTCTACCCTGCCTTACTTGGCATTGATTGGGCCTTCGAAAACAATGTTGTGTTGAATTTTAAGAAGAGACAGATGTCATTTGAGACAAAAACCCTATGGCTGATTGTGCCATTATATCCAAATGAAGGTAACATATACAATGAGCTCATTAATCTGGATGCGCATAGCTCTATTATTGAAAATATTTACTAGATTACGGGGTGCAAGGAAGATTATATAAATCCCACTGCAGATGGGGAACTGAGTTGGAGGAGTGTGAATTCATATGATACTAATTCAACGGATTCCATGGAGAGGTGACAGCATAAGCTCTACAAAATATCTACAAGGATATGCACTTGAATTACCACTGAAGTGCACGAAGAGGAATTCAGGTCCTGTCAGTTCAATGGGATAGATCTGATGGATACGTTCATTTCCCAGATGCAATATATTCCCATACTCCACTGGGTGCATGCCCTCAATACAGTATTGATAGGGATACCCATGCAATGGTGGGAAATGCATCAAGAGCATCTTCATGAATGGGAATCTGTGGAATATTCGATAAGGGAAAGGTTCAGGTTGGGGGTAGATGTCCGTCAATACATTTTTTCTTGCAAAATATGTTGGGTAGCCAATCAGTAGCAGGGTGCACGAAGAAGATATCTAAAATATCAACACACTCTGCCTAGAAGACATTTCTTCTGTATGATCCCTTGGATTCCTTGTAGATGAGTGGGTGAGCCATGTGAGTGAAGGATGGATATGAAAACTCAACATGCTATAATAGAGAGCATGTACGCTCATTCAGTCCTTCTACCTACTATTGATAAAACAGATGAGCTATGCCAGATTGAGGAAACAATGGTCAGCCAACAGATGCCCCCAGATCCAGCTAGAACCAGTGTATATTCTCCATGGAAGAAACTAAGGAATTGGATCCTTGTGAAAAAATGTCGTGACCTGCCAGCGGTTATTGTGGTTGATAAAAAAATTATCAAGTGTTGCAGGAGTGCGCAGTAGTCATGCACAACATGTTGGATTGCTGACAAGGGGGGGGGTGAATTCGTAATGAGAAATTATACCAATTATTAATCCTTTAAACCACAATGTTTAATCAACCTGTGCCACTGTCATGTAACCAACCTGTACATGTGCCTTTCCTATACCAACAAAACTAAATACACCAACAACACGTACTAATACTCTCCTCAATATATCATATCTGATAACATATATCTCATACCCAAAATCACAACAATATCACTCAAAATATGTGCCAAAAATGCACATCAATCATGTACATCAACACTATACAAAGATAACCAACAACATGTACCAATCATGTATCCACAACAAACCCAACTACGCATCAACACGATGTATCAATATCACCATGTACTTCAAGTGTGCATATCATCCATGTACCCAATCATATACCTCTATCATGTACCAATAACATACACCAAGATAACCAACAAGATACCTCTAACAATGCACCACACTCTCCATAAATCAAATATCATAAATCCTCACATCAACCATGTGCCAGAACCTCACTGTTATACAACCTCTATTTGTACCAATAACTTTAGCAACATACCTCAACCAAAATCCCTCAAACATTAACTAATACTAAACGTCAGTGGATCTCTCTCAAATCAACTCTACACGAAGCCCTAAAATTCCAAGAGGGCATCCAATAGATTTACAAGGAAAACCCTCAACCAGATTCATAGATTAAAAAATACACATATGAAAACCATACCTTTTTCTTCTTGTAGCATTCTGTTGCTGCGGTTTTACTGTCACGTTTCTACTGCCACGAATCCCCTGCTGTGATTTTTCTGCCACACTTTTTCAGCCGTGGTTTTTTGTCGTGATTTTTCTGCCATGGAGTTTCTGCCGCGATTTTTCTGTCGCGATTTTTCTGCTGCGATTTTTCTATCGTACCTTTTCTACCACACTTTTCTTGCCGCGATTTTTCTATCGCACTTTTCCTGCTGCGATTTTTCTGCCGCACTTTTTCTGTCACACTTTTCCTGCCACACTTTTTCTCTATCAATAATACCAACCCAAATAACCTTTCACAAAATAAATATTAATGATATTCAATAGGTGGTAATGGGAGATATTTTCTCTCTTATTTGTACTTCCATGTAGCTTTCTTAAGGGGTTACCTTCTAACCAACTTAAACCACTTTCCTTCTTTTAGGG
>SNQJ01S0107932.1:5932-29547 GCA_010110895.2 Picea sitchensis | reverse complement strand
GAGGATGCACTCTTGATTGGTCAGGAGGACCATGGCACATGTCTGGATACATCTACATGGGATCCAGGTGCAGATGATAATAGCAGGGTGAGTGCATAGGAGGATACGACTGCTCATACAAAATACAGTGTGATTCAGAGGGAGATAACACCTAGTGATAAGGTGCAATGACATATAGGAGTACCCAACAACACAATATATAGTGGGAAGTTCAACACGTCATCTTATACAGGGAGTGTCTTTGGGGACTCCAGAGTTCACATTAGCAGGACTGACAGTAACAGTGAGGGATATGAGGTGGCACCTTAGCATGACCATAATGAAGAGTCACACCAATTAGCAGCACATTTGAGAGTCAGCAAGGATATGATCATGGCAGCCACTAGGCGTAGTGATGACATGCATGCATTGATGGCATATTACTATTGGAGAGCGTCAATGACACATGGTAGTTCAGATGAGGGGATTACCATGGATGATTTTCATACTCTCAAAGAGAGAGTATCTGTGATGAGGAACGACTACCAACAGTTGTTGACTGACATAGATTACCTGTTGAGGGTTGGTGAGATGTATCATGAGGCTCTGAGGGAGCAGGAGTTGGAGACGGACCGACTCACTCAGGAGTTGGAGCACATTCGAGGATTCTTAAGAGGCACACAGACATCCCTTCAAGAATCAGAGTCTAGATCAAATGAGTCTCTTGAGGAGATCGGTCAGAGATCCACTTCATCTGTCTTAGTGGACACTCAGATGTATTAGTCAGTCATGTTGATAGATGATGTTGGTGATCTAGTAGAGGAGCACCGGTTAATGGAGGACACTTCCATTGGTGATCCGAGAGAGGTCAAACTCCATATACGAGTTGATCCAGCACTACGCCCAAGATCTATGATGCAACATGAGTCTACGGGAGATGACATGAGTATGTCATAGCATATAGTGATGAGTGATATCTCATAGAGACATGACGAGATGTATGATGGGATTCAGAGGGGTATAGTGTCTTGCAAGGAGGAGACACACCTAGGGGAGCATGTAGATGTCATTCCTTTGCAGCAACACCTAGTTATGAGAGGTCACCTTCACCATATTAGTAGTTGCATGGGATATGAGAGAGGGAGGTTGGTTGAGTAGCAGTTGGAGGAGTTACTTCCAATTGTACTGGATGGTTGGGATTCGACGATGACCACAGGAGAGTATTTATCATGGATATCGATGGATGAGATTTTGGTTGAATCCTTGGGATTGACCAAAGCATGTGACACCTTCTAGTCCTACAGTCTGCTACAAATGTTTCTATTAGCCTGTCTTGACATTTTTATCATAGACATCAGCATGAGGAGGGACAGATCGTGGCTAAGGACATGGGGAGTGGCTAGGCCGAGACCACCTGATAGGGTTACTCTTACATCATCCAGCAGGATAGAGGTGGATCGTCATAAGAAGTCAGTTGTAACTTGGTGCGTGATGGTGAGCACCATAGGCCAGATGATAGTAGATGAGCACAGAGGGCTTACGACAGTGACCAGTCTAACATAGGGCAGTTAGAGGAGATTGGAAGTCATAAACCTCCAAGTTCACCATGGGATCTGGGTGTTCATTTGGATAGAAGGATGTCTTACTACAGGGTGACCCAGGTTGTGCCAGAGAGCCACATATGCCACCATGGGTTGGTTTGGAGTGGGCCTGCAGGGATTTTTCCAGTGGAGCGAGGCATATTTTCACTCTTGGTTATCATGACTGGACGTAGAGATGGGTGGACAAGGACTTACTCTATAGAGATGTCCTTACATGTACATTTTCGGGATAGAAGGTCCGATGGTCACTGGTATTTCAGCTTGAGGATCCAAGAGAGGAGGGTCCAGTATGTATGCAGGGGGCCAACAGTCGTGGTCAGAGTGGTGTAGGACCAGCATGGTGATCTTTGACAGAGATTAGAATGGGACCCAGGGATTGTAAGATTGAGCATATAACTGACTGACAGGGGAGAGTGGACCATTACAAGGGAAAGTTATTCTAACTTTCCATTGAGCTTCAGTGTTGAGAGGAGCACATCACTTGTCGGTGTCTCACGGAGTTCTTGCAACACCTCATTCTGGCATCAGCATGTGCAGTTGATGGAGGTCATGTGGATTTTGGTAGAGACTTGCAGGATGGACTCATTCCGAGATGAGGCCATGTGTCATATGCAAGAGACTCACAAAGCTGGTTTATTTCAGGATTATGCTTTCCAGGGGTTAGCAGTTCATGACATGTTATGGAACCCAGGGGGTAGAGTGTATGAGTGTTCATCTTTTTATGGGTTCTACTATGTATCTCACAGGTGGAAATGGGATCTTGGTATTTTACTTGGAGGGATTTGGTTATTGCTTGAGAACAAGCAATTTTCTAGCAGGGAGGACTGTAATGTCCCCCCTTTGGGACATCATCACAGGGCAGAGGTTTATGATGACCAGAGTAGCTAGATGGGTGTTATAGAGAGTACAAAGGTTATTGAGAGGCATTGTGAGGTCCAAATTTCATTTCTCATCATACCTCATCATTATGATCCATTCCTCACAGGTTGGCTTTGGTTCCATTGCATTCTGATGATTTCCATGATTTTAACTATTTTGAGCTATAAGTCAATTAAATTCACTAAAGAGGTCATTTTGGGCACATTACTTGGAGAAGCCTCTTAGTATAATAGCTCATTGGAATCGGGAGGAGAAACACTACAGGATGGGATGGCTAGAAGTGACTTTCATTGGCTAGGGAATCCACAAGGAGAGATAAGGCAATTTTCAGAGGTAAAAAGGTTAACTAATTAATTAAAGTGATTTAATTAATTAATTAAATATTAATAAAATGAAAGTCAATTGGAGGGAGAAGTTGAGCCAAAAAGTATAAAGGAAAGGCAAGGGCCTCTACTCATTCATTCATGTATGATCATATTTTCATATCTGACTTCTAGCTAGTGAGCCCAACATTGGGGGTTTTGAGGGTTTTGACTTAACAAACCCTAGAGGATGATTCAGTGGTGAAAGATCCCACCTAGCCTGTCCCAAGCTTGGTCTCGGAGATGCAATACTCTCCCACACCATTCTAGTTCTAGATCTACTTAGTGGCAAGAGGATTCCACATCAGTTACTTGTGCAGATAGAGAGAGGGTGCACCAGTTGGGGGTTTCCAGTAAGGGGGGCACACCATTCTTGGAGAGAGATTCATTGCAGGTGATTAGAAGGGATTTTGGAGATTCTATCACTTGGGTATTCATTGCAAGGCTCTAGACATCAGATCTAGTCCATTATTGAGGATTTGCCACGTCTAGATCATCATCTATAGGTTGGGACGACTTTCAGAGAGAGAGGATGATTTGGTGATTCAGTGATTTGCAGATCTAGGAGGCTATACCTCGTATCTAACCTTGAAACTTCTTCCAAGGGTTTGTGATTGCCCGATCTATCATCTTAGAGAGTTTCAGGAGATTTGGAGGCCTCATTCACTCAGGCCGAATTATCTAGGGTTTTAGGCATCCAAGGGGGGCGAACTATTCATTGGAGGAGTTTCAGATCCACAGGGTTTGACAGTGGATTTGGAGATTTGGGCACCTGGGTTGTCCTTGTAGTTGCCCGATCTATCATTTGGCATATTTCTTGGGGTGATTGGACATACTTGATAGAAGGGCTAAATTATTGAGGAGCTTCAGCATTCCAGCAGGGCATGGCACCTTCCAGCTTGGGGGTTTAGCAGCCTTAAGGCCTATATCTACTTGTGTTTAATATTCATTGTATATCCATCCTTTGGAGGCTTATTGGAGTCTTCTATTGGAGCATTTTGTGGCAGTTCCTATCTTCTATTTGTCTATCTTCTTAGCCATCTGTTGAGAATTCAAGATCGACATCTTCATTGTAGAAGGTTCTTCTATCTTATGAATAAAAGCAAATCTGCAATGTTTTGGCTTGTCTATCATATTGCATATGGTTGAGGTATGTTCCATGGTTATATGTTCTTGTTTATTTCTGCAACATATATATAAACACATCAGTAAAACCCTAAGGCCGAAATCAAGAGGCCATCCTGCAAGTAAATACATCTAAACAAGTAAGCCAACAAAGTGTTTGACAAAATACCTCACTCAACAAAAGTTTTAAAAGACACCCAAAACACGATGATCCTTGCATAATGGCTTGGGATCATTACAAGCTTATTTCCTTATTGAATAGAAAACTAGTTTTATTGTATCTCTGTTATTTTGTGTTAATCATATTTTAATAATATGTATTCATTTTGTTATGCTCATAAAATCTGGATCACCCTAGGATGTCTTGAAAGACGATGTCGAAGGCCCCCCCATGGCCGAGTCACCTGAACCCACTGACAATGATCACCCCACCCTCCGCCCCTCCCGAAGTCGAACCGGTCATTTCCTTGAATGATCTCACTGGGTTCTCTACTCCCCAAACTATCAAGTTAATTGTTTACATTAAGCATAGGAGGTTCATCATCCTTGTTGACAGTGGAAGCAGCCATAATTTTATTCATCACCGCATTTCCCAAGAAACTAATTTCTATATTCGCGCCATCAATAATTTTCAAATCATAATTGCCAATGGAGGGTCCATGAAATGTGGGGGGTGTTGTGAAAATGTGTGTCTCCAAATTGGTCAGTACCACATGAAATCTCATATGTTTGCTATCGACATGGGTGGTTGTGACATTGTGTTGGGTGCATAATGGCTAAGGACAATGGGTCCCATTCTCATGTATTTTAAGGAATTAACCATGAAATTCAACTAAGAGGGCCAACAATATAAGTTCCAAGGCATCACCGTCGGTTCCTCGGAGATCATAAGTTCCTATATCATGGAAAATCTCCCAAAAAAAGGTCATTCTAGCATTATTACACAACTCCATGCCATTCAAGCCACTGAGACACCCTTTGTGTCGTAGGACCTCCAATCCATCCTCTCCAAACATCAAGTTGTTTTTTCCACTCCCCAGGGACTTCCTCCTTCCCGTGGTGTTCATGATCATTCCATTCCCCTTGTCCCCGACAACCTCCCTCACAATATTCGTCCCTATCGTCATTCCTTTTCCAAGAAAAATGAAATTGAGAAAATTGTTCAAGAATTTCTCACCATAGGTGTTATCAATCCTAGTACGATCCCCTACTCTTCTCCTGTGGTCATGGTCCTTAAGAAAGAAGGCTCTTGGTGCATGTGTCCCAACTTTCACGCCTTCAACAAACTCACCATAAAAGACAAATTTCTCATTCCTGTCATTGATGGCCTCTTGGATGAATTGAGTGGTGCCCAGTTCTTTACTAAACTTGATCTTCATTCTGGCTACCACCAGATATGTATGAATGAGGCAAACATTCCTAAGACTGCATTTCGAACTCATGATGGCCACTATGAGTTTTTGGTCATGCCCTTTGGCTTGTGTAATGCGTCATCTATACTAAAACTTAGACAACCCATCTTGTTGATGTGGATCGAGTTCTACATCTACTCTCTCAGCACCAACTTTTCCTCAAACAATCTAAATGTACTTTTGGAGCCTCAGAAGTCAAGTACTTGGGTCATATTGTTGGAAAGGAAGGTGTCAGAGTGGATCCTAAAATGATTGAAGCTATGTAGGATTGGCCTCGCCCAAAGACTCTCAAAAGGTTGTGTGGATTTTTGGGTTTAACAGGCTATTATCGCAAGTTTGTTAAGAATTATGGAAAAATTGTGGCACCTCTCACTACTCTCCTTAAAAATAATTATTTCACTTGGACTCCCATAGTTGACTAGGCCTTTCAAACCTTGAAGGCATCCATGTGCACCACTCCAGTCCCGTCCCTTCCTGATTTCACAAATACCTTTGTCCTAGAATGTAATGATTCTGGGGAAGGAATTGGAGCAGTCCTTATGCAAGATGGTTGGCCTTTGGCCTTTACCAGCAAACAATTGTCAGAGAGACATTTGGGCAAATCAATAAATGCAAAGGAAAATTTGGCTATTCTACATGCAGTGGATATTTGGTGCCCTTATCTATTGGGGCAACGCTTCCAAATTAAGAGAATTCATCAAAGCCTCAAGTATTTTCTGGAACAACACCCTTCCTCCGAGGAGCAACAAAAGTGAGTGACTAAGCTCTTTGGGTATGATTATGAGATCATTTACAAGAAAGGCAAAGAAAATGTGGTTGTTGATGCACTTTCAAGAAAATGTGAAGAGAAGGGTCCCTTTTTTCCCTCTCCTTCATTGTACCAGATTGACTCCAAGATGTTCTCCAAGAATGGCTACAAGATCCTAAAATTTCGCATTTGATCCAACAATTGTAGGCTAATTCTCCAGTTTCCCCAGGGTACTCTTGGCACAATGATGAGCTTCACTACAAAGGTCGTTTGTATTTAAGTAAACAGTCACAACTTAAATCCACAATACTTTCTGAGCTTCATGATACACCCACAACTGGGTAGTCAGGGTTTACCAAAACCTATGAATGGGTCAAACGTTCTTTTTTTTTCTAGGATGGTATGAAAGAGGATGTTCACAATTTTTTGGTAGAATGTGATGTTTTTGAACGCAACAAGGGAGAAACAGTCAAAGCTCCTAGCACACTACAACCACTTCCCATTCCACCTATTATTTGGAGGGATATCTTTATGGATTTTATTGTGGGATTACCTAAATTGGGAAATAAATCAGTCATCATGGTGGTCGTTGATCGTCTTTCCAAGTATGCTCATTTTTGTGCTCTTCAACACCCATTTACCACCTCCACTGTGGCTCAAATTTTTATGTATCAGGTCTTCAAGCTTCATGGAATGCCTCATTCTATTGTTTCTAATCGAGACCCCACTTTCACCAATAATTTTTTGCAAGAACTGTTCAGGCTATATGGCACCCAATTGCATCTCAACATAGCTTATTGTCCCCAGACTGATGGTCAAAGTGAAGCTGTCAACAAGTTTTTGGAAACATATTTGAGTTGTTTTGCATCGGAAAGACAAAATTAGTGGGCTCAATGGTTACCACTAGCTGAATGGTGGCACAACACTTCTTACCATACAACTACACACATGACTCCTTTTGAAGCAGTATATGGAAAAAATCCACCTTCAGTTCTCTCATACCTGTCAGGTGTCTCGAAGGTCCAGGTGGTTGACCAAACACTTACAGTTCGAGAGGATATTCTTCATACCCTCAAAGATAATTTGGTCATGGCCCCAAAGCCCATGAAGAAATAGGCAGATCAAGGTTGCTCTGAACGTCAATTTTTTGAAGGAGACCAAGTGTATCTTTGACTGCAACCTTATAAGCAAACTTCCCTCAAGGATGACCTTTGTTAGAAACTGGTGCCCAAATTTTATGGTCCTTATACCATTATCAAGTGTGTGGGATAGGTGGCCTATCAGTTAGTGTTTCCCAATCATCCTAAGCTCCATCATGTTTTTCATGTCTCCTGCTTAAAGAAGGTGATTGGTACTAAGTGCCAAACTCAAACCAACCTTCTCGAGTTGGATGAAGAAGGCTCCATTTGGTTGCAGTCACAAGCCATTTTGGACTAGCGTGAGCATTGTCTACGTCAGTGCACCATCAAGGAAGTGTTATTCCAGTGGAAATATACAACTCTAGCAGATTCCACTTGGGAACCAACTACCATTCTGCAACAATTTCCTCATCTCAAGCCTTGAGGACAAGGTTTCTTTAAAGGGGAGGAAATGTTATGGACCTAACCTCCCTAACCCCTCACGTAGGTAGAATAATATATTTCCATGTAAAAAAGGCCAATATTAATAAGGCCTAGCAATATTGAAGAATAAATCAAATGTAAGAAGACCTAATAGAAGCTTCCACTTCTAGAAGGATCTTCCTCTAGATTGTTCTTTTGGATAGACAGATTTAGCATAAATAGGAGTAGAGGGTATGAGAAGTTTTGTCTTGAATATTATTGTAATAGAGCTCTGCTCTACTAGAGGTTGCCCCTCGAAGAGGCAAGTGGACATTGCTATCATTAATCAAGGTGCTCTTTCTGGTGTTATTTTGGTATTATTTTGGTATTGTTATGGTTATATCATTATTGTTCTGTCATTTCTACCTAAAATATTTATGTTCTGCATACTATTTTATATCTGGAATACTACAGAGGTCTTATTGCGAGGGTGGCAGTGATATTGGCTTTCAACTTGGAGGTCTTATTTCGAGGGTGACGACGATATTGTTGATAACATCGCCACATTAATGTTTCTGCTATCTGAAATTTTAAAATAAATTTGGTTGAGATGCTAGAATAAATATGGTTAATAAATAGTTGTTATCTAAAATGTCAGAATAATTATGCTTAATAAATAGCACAGTATGAGCAGACCTGTCACCTACTTGGTGTTATTTATTAACTAGATTACCTATCAGCTACAGAAGCATGCAAGTTGTGAACAAGCTCATAATCATGAAAATACAAGGCGATGAAGTGTCTTATGCTTTCCATCACCTGAGAACAAGTTCCTTTCACCAGTGCCCAAGATCAAGTGGCCTTCAATGCCCACATACAAGTTCCCTTCACCGTTGCCCATATATTCACTGGAGGAGATGCCTAACCTTCACCACCACCTAGGCATTTAGAACAAGTGGCATTCAACGTCGCCTAAGCATTCAATGGAAGAGATTCTTAGCTTTCACCATCACCTAGGCATTCAACTGAGGAGAAACCCTAGTAAACTCCAATACCTTATGAAGGACAAATGGTGTAATCACAAGCCCAAGGAAATACTTTATAGGTAAGCAAAATATGCACCCAAAAATCAAAGGCATATGAGGCAGATACGTAAGCAGAGACATTTGACTTACCTATTATTAGGTAAAGATGTAGATTCTTCTTTTTAGTACTTTTTATGATATCTCTATACACATTATTTTCCGTGGAGTGGCTTGTTTTGGGTTTGGACAAAGATAGTCTTCATAAGTCTTCATTCTCGGTTACACCCTATTTCATTCATGCATGTGAAAGAAGAATTACAAGTTCCCTCTTCTCTCATAACGTGTTCGTAATCCATGGAGAGCTTGCATGCAAGTTACATTGGAACTGTTCCCAAGGCCTTAGTCGTCATTTCTCTTCCTAAATCTCTAATTTTTCCGTGCCACCTGCCACTAGTAATATTCAATACCATGGTTGACAGGGACTTTTAAATCGAAAAGCAAGCCAATATTCGATGCAATTTATTTTAGTTATGCAATTTATCTTTGAATATAAAGGAAACGTGTGAAAAAAACGCTACATTATAAATATTCCCAAGGTATGAAAAAACAATTAAATCAATTTACAAGGGCTTGAGAGGGAAGGAATCTTGAGAGTCCAAAGTCAACAAAAGGGAATTTTGGTTTTTAATTTTACCTCATATTAAATTAAATTGTCAAACTATTTTAATTATTTTTTTATTTTGGACACTAAGAGGGTTTTAAACCTCATTTATGGGTAAAAATTGTACACTTCCTTGTTATAAACCTCATTTATGGGTAAAAAATAGATAGTTTAAAGAATCCTTTATAGTTTAAAGGATTCGACCACAAAACCTCCTCCCATCTCTTGAGAAAGGTACCGTCTAAGCTGTCACAGGACGCTTAAAAAATCCTTGTTATAAACCTCATTTATGAGTAAAAAATAAATAGTTTGAACCATCGTTGTTGCAAACCTCATTTATAAATTAGATAGTTTGAAGAATTGTTATTACAATTCAATTTTTTTGTTCTTCATAATTCCCTACACATTTTCAATTCATGATTTAAAATAACTGCAAATATTAATAAAGATAATAAACTATAAAAATATATATGATAAAATATAATAACAATATTATTTTTAAAAATCTTAAAATATATTAATATTAAATTAATAAAATTTAAAAATTATATAAAATATATTAATATTAAATTAATAAAATTTAAAATTATATATAAAAAAAATTATAATATTTTTATTTTATTTTTTATATATGTTTCTTTATTTCTTCTTTTAATATTAGTGTGATACAAAATAGCTCAAAATCTATGATACAAAATAGTTCAAAATTTATTTTAAAATATATTATAATAATTTGCTTACATAATATATATATATATATATATATTATTATATATATATATTAATTCTTCATAAATTGTTTATATTGTTTAATAAATATCTGTATTCTTCATAAATTGTTTATATGTATCTGTATTTTTCATAAATTGTTTATATTGTTATATAAGTATATGTGGAAGATAATTAAAAGTATAACCCAATTCGGTAGGGCTTAAGCTACTTAGTAACTTTGTTTTTAATAATAAAATGTATTTAAATTAACATAAATACCAAAAGCCATGCCTTCAAATTAACACAAAATACCAAAAGTCATGCCTTCAAATCTTATCACTTACGTTTTATAACTACGCTTACTTATATTAAAATAACGTAAGCTTTTCGCTAGCAACAACGCATGATTACAACTCTTTCCAATAATAGAAAAATACATAGATCACTCTCGATGTTCCAAGGATTAAAAAAAACTAAATATAAGAGGTTGAATCTAACTCTAGCATCTTTATCTCCATTGTAGATTTGGAGTATCAATGGTTATGGAGCAAAGTCAATTGTTAATTTTATAAAAACTTTATTCCATATTTATGGATGTTTAAATCTGCAATCAAGATAAGTTTAGATAAATCTATAAACCTTTTATCATCACAATTCTTAAAAATGTTAATCTAATGATATTTTAGGATATTTCTTATCTTGTTGAGCATAGTCATATACACACATCTTTACTCTCCTCCCTTCTCAGTGATGGACATGCAAATGGCAAGACTTTTTAATGTCAAAGCGCCAAACTAATCTAGTTATCCAAAACGTTTTTCCAATAAATAATTTGAATCTGTAAACATGTCTATAAAAATACTTGAAAATGTGGATCTAATGATTTTCTGCGATATTTTTAAGCTCCTCGTGCACACTCTTGATATTCTTTTTAAAACATAACATAATCGATGTCAATGGTGAAAGGGGATTTTTTTGCACATTCCATAGTTTTGATGGGGTTATTTAATTTAAGGATTGGATGGAAGCAAGCGCTTCGGGTTGGGCATGTGATCGGTTGTCATATTCACATTTTACGAGCAGTAATAATAGCCTTCATTTATGCTAGCTTGTCTGGGCTATTGATTTATAGAGTTTTGGTCGCACTATTGATTTATAGAGTTTTGTGTGGGCTATTGATTTCATTGTTTTTGGTTTCATAGGACCCTACTGTAGTGTTTCGAAGGTGAAAAGGATCAGGTTGGTGGGAGATTGGGATGGAAAGTGTTCAATGTTGAAGAATTGTCATTTGTCGGCTAGGTTATGTCTAGTGAATAGGGGTTTTCCTTGCATTTTGTTCTCCCATCATGTTTGGGAAGTATATGGGTTAGGTGTTTATAATGTAGAGTCTTTTTTGGCTACTAGGTTAAGTGCCAATAGATTTGAATGTAATCCTGGAATTAGTAATTTGGGTGAAAATCCTCTATTTTTCATTTACACCTGGGAAGGAGAGGTTGTTGGTGTCATTTTTCACTCTGGTTTGTTTCCCTTGGGGTCTATATGTATTGTTGAGTTTATTGATTCTGGGTTGTCTTTTGGTGAGCTCCAAATTCGAAATTTGGCCCTTTCTCCTTTGATCCTTTTTCTCGCTATACTTTTGCACGTTGATTATGGTTTGAGGACCAGGTTATTGGATATCTCTGCACTATTTTTTGTTAATTCTCCTTGAATTATCTTAAGAGTTGGAAGGAAGGGTAATCTTGCATGTTGGTATTAATTTCTTGTTGAGGGTGTTGAGGAAACCTCTCCTTCTGTTTCCATTTGGATGTTTGGATCTTATTTTGGGATTTCATTTACAACAACAAGGTTTTCTTGTGAAGAAAATTATCTTGATTATTTCTATGACTTCAAAAATTATTACAAAACGGACGCAAGTTTCAGGAACAGGAATGTGGAATTCTCATGGTCTATTGGTCTCAATATTCTTCTCTCCCCCTTTTCACACAATTTTGTTAGCACTATACCAAGAGGAGGGTGGCTTGGATATATTAACAATTGTGGACTATTTTTTGGTTAAAACATGGATCTTTCCTAGAGGGATCTCAAGGAGATCCTTCGATGTCATGAATAGATATCTAAAGTAAACTTCTCTTCCCTTCACCAGTTATCGGATAAAGTTGGAAATATGGAGCAGTCGCTCACTCAGTGCATTGAAATCTTGGAACATAGTGCTAGTTTTTAAAAACTTTGGTTATGTCTTAGCCTATTCAATCCCTTTCCTTCAAATATGTGTCTGCTACCTCTCGACATGGAAATTCAGAGCATGGTCAAGGGGAACTTAGAGCTTCTCCTATGAACGTTGAAGAAGATTCTCCACAAAAAAGTGGAGTATAGGGGGTACCAAACTATGTGATCCAGATTATATTGAGAACGAAATGAAGGAAAAGGTATAAAAAGGAAATACACAGAGATACTGCAAGAAACACAGTAATACAGTTAAACTCAGATTATATTAATGACTATCTGGAATACAAAAGGTTGTAAAATGCAAAGCACATAAGCTAGCTAGAATGGTGGTCGCTTATCTCTGAAAATAGGTGTGATGGCTATGCTCATTGCAAGAATCTAATTAAAAAGAGGTTGAAAAGGCCTTTTAATATAAAGCATCAATGAGAAAACCCTAACCCCGGAAGATTAAACACCAAAAGATTTATGGCCCCCAATGTAGTTAGTTGATACATCAACTTCTTGGGGGTGCAACGTTTGCATATGATATCTGTTTGGGGCACTCGGTACCTCGTCCGAAAGATTTAGCCAAGGAGTACACATTTCATTCAACCTAGCATCCACCTTCAAATACATGCTAGGTGATTCCTATTATATACCAGGTGTATTATAATAAACAAAAATAGAACTATTGTAGCAAATACTAGCGGAACAACAAAAGATAGAGAATCACAACACCAAAAATGATATATTTATTGATAGAAAGTCAAATTCACTTGCCTCTTTGCGAGGGAAACCACTAGCAGAGAAGAGATTTATTACAATAATTCTAAAGACAAGACTTTCCCATGCCTTCTACTTCTATTTATATTAATTCTATCTTCTAAATAACATTCTAGAGGAAGATCTTTCTAGAAGAGAAAGCTTCTATTAAGTATCCTTACATTTGACTTGTTCACATTATTATTTATACCTTATTTACTAATGTCATGATTTATTATATAGAAAATGTATTATTCTGCCTAATCGATGAGTTAGGGAGGTTAGGTCCCTAACATTCCCTCCCCCTTGAAAAATAGCCTTTTCCTCAAGGATTGAGATGGGGGAATTGGTGCAAAATGGTAGTCGGTTCCCAAGTGGCATCTTCTGGTGTTGTATCTTTCCATTGAACTAATACTTCCTTGATGGTGTTCTGACGGAGGTGGCACTCTTGTTGGTCCAATACAGCTTGTGGTTGCATCCAAATGGATCATTCTTCATCCAACTCAGTGAGACTAGTTTGAGTATGAAACTTAGTTCCAATCACCTTCTTTAATCATGAGACATGAAAGACATAATGGAGCTAAGAGTGACTAGGAAGATCCAACTGCTAGGCCACAAGCCCCACTCGCTTGAGAATTGTATAAAGACCATAAAATTTGGGGGCAAGTTTCTCACAGTGTTCAACTTTGAGTGAATTTTTCTTATAAGGTTGCAAACAAAGAAACATATGGTCCTCTTTAGCAAATTGACATTTTGAACATCCCTGATCTGCTTGTTGCTTCATACATTTATGAGCCATGACCAAATTTTCTTTAGGGTTATGAATAATGGTCGTGCAAATTGTAAGAGTGTTGTCAACTTCTTGAACCTTATAGACACCAGGCATGTATGAGATAACTAATGGTGGATTTTTCCTGTAGACCGCTTCAAAATGGGTCATGCTAGTGGTAGTATGCTAAGAAGTGTTGTTCTTAGTAGCCAAGAAGGGATGACGATAAGGGGAAACATTGGGAGGAAGACTACCCGGTATGAGAGTAATGGCATGATCATGGATGCCACGGAAAGGGGGAAGTCCATGGGGAGTGGTAAAAATAGCTTGGTTTTGGGAGAGTATAGAATGGAGGTCTAGATACAGAGAGGGTATCTCAACTGGTTGAATGGAATGGAGTTGGGAAATAACACCAAAATGACCTTTTTCGAGGAGTTTTTCCATTCGATGGGAACTGATGATCTCAATGGATCCTTTTGTGATGCCTTGGAACTTGTACTATTGTCCCTCTTGTTGGAATTGCATGGTTAATTCCTTAAAATCCGTGAGAATGGGGACAAGAGTGCGTAACCATTCTTATGGGAAAAGGGACGATGATAAGGGAAAACATTGGGAGGAAGACTACCTGGCATGAGAGGAATGACATGATCATGGATGCCATATGAAGGGGGGAGTCCATGGAGAGTGGTAAAAATAGCTTGGTGTCAGGAGATTATAGACTGGAGGTCGGGATGCAGAGAGGGTATCTCAACTGCTTGAATGGAATAGAACTAGGAAATAACACCAAAATGACCTTTTTCAAGGAGTTTTTCCATTCGATGGGAACTGATGATCTCATGGGATCCTGTTGTGATGCCTTGGAACTTGTACTATTGTCCCTCTTGTTGGAATTGCATGGTTAATTCCTTGAAATCCATGATAATGGGACCGAGAGTGCATAACCATTATCTACCAAGAAAAATGTCACAACCGCCCATGTCAATAGAAAACATATGAGACTTCAGGTGGTATTGACCAATTTGGAGGTGCATATTTTCACAACATCCCCCACATTTCATGGAACCGCCATTGGAAATCGTGATTTGAAAATTATTGACTGCACAGATATAGCAATTGATTTCTTGGGAAATGTAGCAATTAATAAAATTATGGTTGTTTCCACTATCAATGAGGATGATGAATTTTCGATGTTTAACATAAACAAATAACTTAATGGTTTGGGGAGCAGAAAAGCCAGTGAGGGCATGAAGTGAAATAATTGGTTCAACTTCTAGTGGATCAAAGGGTGGAGTAAGATTAGCTGGTTGAGGTAGCTCTTCAACAGGGGAAACATAATCCTCCTCTTCATAAACATCCTAAGAAATGGCCATAAAAATATTATGTTCCTTACACTTGTGCCCTGGAAAATATTTGTCATCACAATTATAGAAAAGACCCTTGAGTTGGCATTCATCCATTTCTCCCTAGGCTGATTTATAAATCTTGATGGGAGTGACAGGAGGGGCAATATTGGTGGGTTTAGGTTGAGGAATAAAGGAGGGTTTTCTAGTTTGGGAGGAGACAATTTTTTGTTCTTCTTTGGCTCGTTTAGTAACTTCTAACCAAGTCTAGGGGTGAGACACGAGGACATGGGATTGAATTTCATCCTTTAGGAAACTGATAAAGACTTCATACAAGAAGGCATCTGGCATGCCATCTGCTTTGAAATCCAAGTCATAAAAGGTGGCAATAAAGTATTTCTCTATTCTAGATTATTTCAACTTGGTTAAACAAGCTAAATGGTGGGTGTCGATGTCAAAGCGTTCATAAAGCTCCACAAAAAATGGTGTATACGAAACATATCATTTGCATGAATTTCTATGCCATTTCCACCATTGTTATGATTCTATATCCAGATAGAGGATACCATAAAAAGGTTTTTCCAACTCATCAATTATTCCATGCAAGGAGAAATAATGTTCCATTTGAGTGACCCTTCTCGTGGGATCCGAGCCATCAAATTTGTTCATGTCAATTTTGGAAAGGCATAGATTGCAATGAAGGGGATTGGAATGAGGACCTTGGAAATGGGAAGAGTCAATGTATTCATGATAGGAAGGTTAATTAGAAGAATTAGGGTTCAGGGAGTGGCTCATCAATTGGTCGAGTGTGTTTGTTTTGTCTTTGATGTCTTTATGGGTGGCACATTGGACCTGGAGGGTCTGAACGAAGGAATTGACATTGATAATTTTAGAATTGAGGACTTTGATGTCCTCCCTGTTCTATATTTTTTCAGAAATCAAGGCATTGAGTTCTTGGTTGTAGTTGGTTTCCATTTGGGCAGAGGAAAAAATGGGAAAGTGGGTTTGCATAGTAAAAAAGGTTACGGGGGAGGGGTATCATGGTGGATGGGGAAAAGAGAGGAATCAAATGACATAGGTGGAAAATAAGGGTGTTGGTAAGGGTGGGTGGGACCATAGAAAAAAAGGCTTACAAGTGATAGGTACTATGATGATTCGGGTGAAAAGGGAAATCTAATGGGATAGGTCCCCAATAAGGGTGTCGAGAAGGGGGCCGGGTCCATGGAAAAAAGGGGTTAAAAATGATAGGTATCATGAAGATCAGTGAAAAGAGAGGAATCCAATGGGATATGTATCGAATAAGGGTGCTGACAAGACCACTATACTCATTTTTTTACTCCTACAGAGTTATACTCCGACCTAAAGAATACTGCAATGATGAATTGCCCAAATTGTTAACAGGAGAAATTCTGTAGGAAATTTTCAACCAGAATGCAAGAGGTAGGGTTGTGCAACAATATATCTCATCTACTCCTTTTATATTATGTTCCTTAACCAAGGGTTAGGGTTTGCAGGGTTCCTATAGACAAGGGTTTTCCCTGTGCTATAGCTCTCTGATATACATGTGAGGACGAACAATAGTATTCAGCCTAATATCTTAGGGCACCAACTAAGTAGGATCAAACGTACCATTATTTGTACTACATGATTACCTAGGTACTAGAGAGAATATTCCTGAGTGTTGTTCTCGATGTCACTATAGCAGTCAAGTGGTTGATTGACTGATCTAGAGTTGGTTTTAGGAGACCTAAGGGAATCCTAATATACTTGATGGTACATGGGAGTGATGGTAATGTACAGATTATGTCTAATGAAGTACTACTCCAAGGGATACCAATAGGGGTTATAGAGGTTTCCAACAAGTTGAAACGTTTCTTTTGAGTAAGCCCATGAAATTGTTTGTATTTTCTTGCATGTAGTCTTTCCCAGTCGTAGTTTTACTCGATGAGTGACAGATCTCTATGCTTTAAAGACAACAATAATGCATATCTCTTATAGTATACCTAGGGAGGTAATATGGGTTACCTAAGGAGGTACCCAATGGGAATGTGGTTATACATTATTAATGGAGGTCATTCAATGTAAGTTGGACTAGGTCCACTATATTGTTAAATAAGGCCCACTATGGTAGTTAGATATAATAAATAGGATTACTAGAAGATTCCTTCTCTAGAATGTTCCTAGGAGATAGAGATATCTATATAAAAAAGTGTAAGCAATGTAATGAAACATGGTGAAGAATATTGTTATTGTACAAGCAATGATTGCTTGAGGAGTTTTATCCTTTCATAAGGATTAATATATGGTGTTACCCTACCTCAAGGGTTTTGTCTACATTCTTGTGTTGGATATTTGATGAATGGTTTGGTTTATTCTTGTTGATATTGTGTGTTGATTTTTATATTTATATTCATATATATTTAGGTACTTAACAATTGGTATTAGAGAACTTTCCTTGGCCAAATAAGGGAAGAAATGTTGGTTCATTTTGTAGATTTTTTAAAAGGAAAAAAGAGGGCAGTGCACTTTAGGTTCATATCTAAAACTTTATAAGCATAATTTGGAAAACTAAATTGGATATTTGAATTCCTCTTGGAAAATCACCCTATTTCAAAAAAGAAATTATCCAAAATGGAGTCCAGAAAGTGAAGTTATGAGCATTTTAAATTCGATAATTTTTCAGGGTTTTTTCGAAAAAAGCTGCTCGATTTTCACATTGAGTTATTTTTAAGATAAATTTTTTATTGAAGATTTATTCCAAGATGTGTTTGTATTTTACTGGAAAATATGATGGCCCAAGTATTGAAAATTTTATAAAAGAAGATAATTTAGCATGGAAAGAGAATTGGATATGTTTGGTCAGTTTGCACTTACAAGGTGATGCATTCATTTGGTGGCCATCGCTTAAGTATACCCAAATAATGGCACTCTCTGATGAAGAATTTGAAAAATTATTATTAGATAGGTGGTATCATACAAAGTGTAAGGATGAAGAGAGAACCAAGGGTTTTTTTCCATGCAACAACTCTATATTACAAGTTCATGGATGTATTCATAAAGAAAACATAATTGTTTCTATTAACCCTAGTTGCAAACAAAATTTTATCAATTTTTAGTTGGTTAATAGATTGCAAGTTCCTGCAAAGAATATTCACAACACACATGTTGAGGGTGAAAATGTTCATATTTTTAAATATTTGAAAATTACCATGGATAAATATGTGTTTCATTCATATTTTTATGCTATGCATATGGATGAAGTGGATACTGTTTTGGGCTATCCTTGGATAGAGTTGGTGGGTGCATGTTGGGTTAATCTTCTCCTATACATTGTCTGAGTTTATTGACCCAGGGTTCATGTCTGTTTGGGTTTCCAACAAAGCCTCTAAAACTATTGGCCCTCCTGGTGAACCAGAAGGCAACACAACACAAAAAATGCGCTACACAGTCTCACTCGAGATAACTTTAATGGGTGGTTGTAAGACTCAGGTGTTTACAGCCTAGGATTGAGTGTGATATAAGGGAGTTGTATATCGAACCATTATTAAAACTTATAAACACATTATATTGTCATTGACGAATAAGCAAGAAATTTAACAACTCATTCATTAAGCATAACGATAACTACTAAAGACAATAAAGATATGCATGCTTTCATCACAGAACACTAATGTTACCGTGGTTCACCCCCTCCTGGGATACATCCACAAAGATTTGGCTCTTAGCTCCTTTATTATAGTATTTCTGCATCTACAGCACCACGCGCTTTACAATCCTTCACAGTTGCTTAAGATCTATGTGAGGCAAACTAGATTTCACCAAGATCCACAACCTGCAATCTAACCCTCAAGATCTACCCTCCTCCGTCTTTTCTAGCTCAACAACTTATAAAAAATAGATCATACAACAAAATATCACATATCGCATCAACTCATAACTAGTTAAAACTTGATAATACTCTGAACCCTTCTAAAACAACACGACCCCCCTATGATACCTAAGTATATATATTTATACATTTTCTGGCTCTTCAACCATTACAATACATTACCAAAACCCTAACCCTACTATCGTTAGGTCTTCCATGCATGCACGTGTGTTGTTCTTCCTTCCAGCTATTGCTTTCCTCGTGCATGCTTTCCTTCCCAAAATCGCCTTGTGTTTCCACTTTCGCCTGTCTCCAACATGCCCCCAACACTGACATGTGGCTCATACCGAGCCACCTAACCTTTGTGTGCTTCCTCGATCTCCTTGGTGATCACCTGAAACTTTTCCTTGAGATCTGTTTCCTATGTCTACGCCTGCGCAATCTTCTCCTTGAGTGTGTCCACTATCTGGACTACAATTTCATCACTGATCAATTCCAAACAATCTGTCTGGGTTATGCTATATGTGCCTTGGCTTCCTCTGCTTGTGCCAAGACTTTTGCTACCTGTTCTTGCAACGTTTCCATTTGAGCTTGTTTCTCATGTTTTTGTGTTTGCACAGTGGTGAGATCTGCCTGCAAATTCTTCATGTCCTGTGCCCCTTTGATGTGTTTTGTGATTGGCATTGTCTTCTACCTCTGCTTGAGTTCTTGGATTGTTGCGTTGATCCTTTCTTCTTCCTTGTCCCACTTTTGGACCTACTGATCCTCCTCTAACTTGGTCCACAACTGCATTGCTTTATCGAATAGGTCATTTGTTGTGGTGACTTGTTGCTCTATATCCTACAGCTTTGTTGTTACCTCCTGCTTCCTTTTCTCTTTTACTACTGGTGGAGTGATTGGTGTGAGATTCTTCTGGAGATTCTCAATCTCCTTCTAATATTAGTCAATTTCCTATGCAATCTGATCAATCTTTTCTGTTTCTGTGATTTCATCCCTCCACGCGGCCTATTGAATATTCTCGTAAGTTCCTGCCACTTTCTACTCCAATCCTTTCATGCACTCCTTTTTCTCCTAGGTATCTAATTTAGCCTACTCGTAGACTATTTCTATCATGTCTCGTTTCTTTGTTTCCTACTTCAACTCGGCTAAGTCTTTGCAAGTGTGAGACTGTACCTCATGGTTTACGCTAACCTGCAACTTGTGTAGTTCCCTAGATGGTATTCGCATCAAAACCAGTTGGATTTGGCTTAAGTCCTTCAAGGGTGTCTGCCCCACAATCTCGTCCATGCACAACATAATATGGGTAATGTGGAATGTTACATTCGGCTGCAGTATTTCCTGGACTGGATCTCGTTCTTGTTTTTTCACTCTTTCTTCTGTCTGCGGTGCTGATGGTTTTGTTCCCCAATCGCTTGTTGTCTGCACTTCCTCGATTTACTTGAGGGACTGTCGTATGTGTTCCAGTTCCTCTTGAATCATATCCTTGTGGTGTGCAGCATGGTCAAAATCTTCGAATAAACAATCCTGGACCATTCAGGCTATCATTTCTCCATCGTCATTTGTGATCATATACTTTGGGGGTGTTCTTTGTGCCTTTGTTTTCTTGTGCGTGCATCCTATCTGCGTGGTTGTCCTCTTGTTTCCACCTGGTTCCTATGGTTTGGGACTTACTGCGATCCCTTGCGCTGCCTCTACCTATTTTTGTTTGTCCTTGGCCGACTACGTCTTATCCTTCTTCCCGTTCTGGGTCCCTGTCTTCGTTTTCCCTTCATTTGTCTGTGTCATTTTTGTCTGGCCCATTCTTTGTTTCTTAGGCACTTGGATTTCTTGAGGCTATGTTTCTCCCGACCCTGCCTCTTCTTCTTCTATTCTTTCCGGCAAGTCCTGGGTGAGGACTGGAATCTTCCACTCATCATCCCATTCGTTGATGACCATGTTGATGTCACCCTCTATGATACAATAATGCATATGTAGCCACTACTTATCGAGATCCTTCCACACCTGTATGCATATTGTATCTCGTGTGGCCTTGAAGTTGGTGATGTCTCTATACCGCGTGACAGCTTGTGGTGTGATCCTCCACATGTTGGAGATGGCTTCTTGTAGGTCACGTAGGTATCCTTCAAATATGGACCTGTTCATCCTTTTGTGCCTAGCATCCAATATAGCTCTCAACAGTAAGTATCTCACTCCCTGGTTCGACTTGGGTCTGGTAAAAAAAGTTACATACCTTGGCTATCTCCATGCCATGAAGGCTATTAACATGATTAGCCGTGAATGGTGAAAATCTATGCCTAGATCCTATGCATCCTTGTAGTCATCCAGTTATAAGTTCAAGAGATACGGTGCCCAACTCACTATGGTGCCCTTTGCGCACTGAGCTGCAACTCTGACAACCCCAGCTAGGGCTTCCTCCCTACAACATTTTCTTAGCAGCTTGCAGGATAGGATTTTTGTGCCCAATTGAGTTGCAACATCATTGATCCTCTTGATAATGATCCCTCGTGTCCCCCTGTTGGTGCCATACTTCTTATTCATCTCCTCTGTTAGCGCCTTCTCCTTGGATTTGTCATCTAGAAACTATGCGGGATCCATGCCTCCGGATGGAAATCATGTTATGTTGGCAATAATCTCTATGTTTATCGAGACGAGATTGTCCAACCAGATGTCTCCACCATGTGTGAATTATAACAAATGTTTAAAATAAATGCTAGCATACTGCCCCTGACCAAAATGTGGTAGGTCCACCAGACCTAAAATTCTTGTCTTATCCAACCCTATTGCCCATTGGAGTGGCTGATCAATCAATTCCCCAACCCAATTTGTGCCTAGAGTCTCTAAGTATACCCTCTTTGCAAGTTCCAAAAACTTGTCTACGTCTACTACATCGTGGTTTGAGTATTTGAGCTTCCCTATATGACCCAACAGGTCTGGTCCTACCTGTACCCCATCTGGCATGCGCGGTAGAATGATTTTTGCAAGAGGTTGCTTGCGAGGTGACCTGGGTACCTGCAACTTGTCTTTCTTCGATGGTGGTGGCTGGCTCAAAGTTCTAGCAGCTTCCAGTTGTTCCTCGGTATACCATTCCAGCCAACTCGTGACATCTTCTACTATTCCTTCCGATGGATTTTATGACACGGTGGTTTGAGACTTGTCTGGCTCAACTGTGGATTCCAGATTTGGTGACGTTCCATTGACTTTCAGAGTTGCTTTGGTGTTCTTTGGTTGCACCTCCTTCAAGGTTTCTATGTCCTAGTTCGACTGCTCTTGTACCTCTGGAAGTCTATATGTACTTGTGCCTTTTGGTGATGGCTGTTGGGTTTCTTCCAGTATAGGTTTAGGTTTTACCGGTGATGTGTTTGGAGATGGGATTTCATTGGCATTGATGATCTCCGATGGTTGTTGTTACCTTCTTCCACATGTACTTGTGACCTGGTCTGAACTCTGGTTTTTCTGGCAGTATGGCTCGCTTATGCTTGCTTTGGTGGTGCCATGGTGGTGAATGTCGAACGATTTCTAGGTTTGACTAGTCTCTGTGACCTCGGTGAAATCAACTCTATGCTTTTTAGCCTCTATCTCTCTCTGTTGGTTTTGTTTTTGCAAATGGACTTCGTGCTCCCGTGTTCGTGTGTTGTATGGGAAACACATGAAGCTTGTTGAGGATGCCTCCTTAATTATGGGTTCAAGGAACCTACAACTCTTTCTTACTTTCCATTACTCTTCCTTGTCACCTCTAGTTGGTGAAATTAATGTGGAGTCCCATCGGTCCTTTCCATCCTTTAATTCTGCCTATCGTTGTCTTGTCTTACTGCTTTTGCATACTTTCCTTTTCCTGCTTGTTTCCCTTTGTATGTGGTCATTTTCCTTCTCCTCTTCGATTTTGTGTGTCTAAGTGTGCATGTCCTTTCTTCCTCCAATGCATTGTGCCTTTGTTGGTACTATTTACAGTTATTTTTTTATTTTTTATTTTTTTTCTACTACGTGGTGGGTGGTTGACTGTCCTTGTACAACTTCAATCATCTCCCATTGATCATCCCTCTGATTTCTGCACCTAATAAGTCTCTTAATTGTACAACTCCTCCATCTGTGACAGATTTTACTTTGTATGGTCCTAACCAATGCATTCTGAGATTTCTTGGGTGCTAAAATGATTTGTTGTCATACATCAGTACTAGGTCTCCTTCCTTGAATTTTTTCTTCTTTATGTGTCTATCATGCTAATATTTGTCCCTTTCTTTCTGAATTTGTTGGTGGAATCCTGATAAGATCTAATCTTCTTCCATAATCATTAATTGATTGAGTCTCTCCTGTACTACGCCTTGTTCTTTCATTTGTGTAATTGTTGCTACGTGCAAGATGGGTACCAAAACTTCTAATGGAACCACTGCTTCTTTTCCATAGACCAGTTTAAATGGTGTGTGCCCTGTCAACTTTTTGGATGTAGTCATGTAGGCCCATAATACTGCTGGTACTTTGAGGTCCTGGTCATCTCTGTTGATGTTATAGATCTTTGTCAGTGCGTTCTCCAGGATTTTGTTGAATGCTTCCACTGTGCCATTTTCCCGTGGGTGATATGGTGTGCTCTTCTGATGATGGACTTCAAACTCTTCATTCATAGCGCTAATGG